>JAQGAF010003921.1:0-15821 GCA_034687865.1 Kryphioiulus occultus
TCTGCTCCCATTCATCGGCAATGGTAAAAAAGATTGGCGTTACGTTCGTGTTTAACGTGAAGCTCACACTCTCTACTATTACTGACAAGTGAGCTAAAATATTGGCAGTAATATTGATCGTGTAAGATCGCACACATATCGATACATGTTGTCAGTATTACAGTTTCGAAGTTATTTTTCTTTAAGATTTAACCTCTAAGGTCAATACTGTACGTCGCATCGGTTTGTAGTATGTACGAAATGCAATGATGAACACATGACCAGTTCCATGGAGTTTTATCAGATGGGGCGCCACCTGCCGGGGTTAAAAATACCTTAATTGAGCGATTTCTGAGCAGGTGTCGATGCCAAGCAGATAATCAGGGGGTTGGCATGAAATCACGTGACGAAACGAGAGGTCAAGAACAACAGAGGGCGCTTCCTAGTCCATTGTTGGCACGCAGAAAAGCGCTGATAATGGCGATTGGCAATTCGACCTGCCAGGTACTGAAGCAACGAAAAAGTATTTGAGAAAAACCGAAAACCTGTCTCTTAAAAAATTAAGATATTTCGTTTTAACACCACCCTGGCAATTCTTTCACGTAACCAAACACAGGAAAAAAACCGCCATCAACAACAACAACCACGTATAGGGGCAATAAAAAGCTGTTGCACCAAAAAAATGTTCCCAAAAAAAAATGGCGGATTACTGGGACTTTTAATGCGCTCATCTCTTGTTTTATAACAACACGAAATCCGGGTCGTCCCACCGTCCGAAAAGCACGAAACCTGTAATTTTAACTCATTTTTAACGTGTTTTTAAGGCCTATCAATTAGATTGGCCCCCTCTGGCGGAGGGATACGATACCTCACTGATATCCATACGCCCAATTTTTGCTAATAAGGAGTAAGGGGTGCCTATAGGAAGAGAAAAAATGATGGCCATGGCCCTATTTTTGGGGGTCATTTTTAGGATCTTTTCAATGTTGATGTTCATGATGATGCATATGAGGATGCGATGACAGCCCAAAGGCAAACAACAAAAAAAAACGTAGGAATTTGGCGGAAAATTCGCGTGTTTTTGCACCAAATCACTGACCGGCCCGACACCTAAGTACACCTAAGTAAGGGTCACTTATAGAACATGGAGTTACTATTAGAGATAGGCGGGGATAACAGAGGTGGTGTGAATTGGGGCATCACTGAGTGCCCGTACATAATTGCTGGTGTTTTTTCCCTCCATGAACAAATTCTTGTTCAAGATGTTCATGTTGGTTAATCAACAGCAGATGCATCATAGCATAGTATTTTTTTAATGTTATAAGTTTGGTAAAGTCATTCAATTTGTCGATTTAGTTAGCTTTTGGGGAAATTTCGGTGCAATTCCTAACGAACATATTGGTATTTCTCACAACGGGGAAAATTATATTGCCGGCTATAACAACTGACCTCTGTCCACCACTGTTCAATAGTGTGGGACCTCTGTGAACAGTTAGCACCTTTATGACCATTCACATTTGGTTGTCTCACAATATAGCTATTCTGATCAATTGACCAGTGTTCAGTTTGTCATTTCTTTACCAGGTTTCCACTAACTTCTTTAGGGCCGAAATGTGTGATCAGTGATGTCAGTTGCTTGACCATTAGTCCACCATCTTATTCTTGATCCATGGCCTATCATATACAGAATCTATCAGTAGCGCTACTGACCACTCACTGTCCATCACTTTGGCTTATCTGCAATGATACCACTGTTTAATTTTGAACGGAACACGCTGACCATGAGGACTTTGATGGGTAACAGTCTTCGTTTTCATGATCTTGAGACCTTGATTTAAGTTTAGTTAGTTTGTGAAGTCTGTGAACAGTTCTTACTTTTTGTAACCATCCACTTTTTTGGTGGTTCGACACGTGCATGTACATGTAGCTCTGCAACACATTCGACCAGTGTCAACTCTGTCCTTTTCTTTACCATTTGCTTTATCAGCTGGAAGAGCATCTGGTCGCGCTTGGGCCTACGTGACTAGTGGTGTTTGACCACCACTGCTGACCACTGTCCATCAGTGTCTGTTCGTGGTCTTCTCCTCGCTACAGCCATTCTTCTTCCCCTTTTCTTCCTCCTCTCTCTCTGATCCCTTAAATAGCCGCCCCTCCCAAATTGTAGCATGAGTGGAGTCAATGTCCGATCAATCTGGGAATTTTTTCAGGAAATCGAGTGAAATGGGCAATAAAAAGTTTTTTGCATAATATGGCCAGCTCGGAGCGTTTCTTTTCCTACACTTTTGTCACTGACGATGGCCAGGGAATCTCGCTTATTTACAGGACATTGACTCCTAAAGAATGGGACTCAAGGGCTGGTCATGGCCAAAATGTTTTACCTTCTCTTGGACATTTACTTTCTCTCTTTTAACCATTTAGGACACAAAATTACCCACACAAACCTATTCTATAGGAATCTCTGCACTCATGCTCCAAAAGTGGGATTTCTAAAGAATTTCGATGAAACTGGAAAGATTCCCATCATGGATTTTGATGAAATTGGAGAGATTCCCATAATGAATTTCGATGAAATTGGAGAGATAGTGCATTTTGATGAAATTGGAGAGATAGTGCATTTTGATGAAATTGGAGAGATTCCCATAATGAATTGCGATGAAATTGGAGAGATAATGAATTTCGATGAAATTGGAGAGATTCCCGTAATGAATGTCGATGAAATTGGAGATTCCCATTATGAATTTCGATGAAATTGGAGAGATTACCATAATGAATTTCGATTAAATTAGAGAGATTCCCATAAACTTCAAGCCAACTTGCCAATGAATATCTGTGAGTCTTGAATGAATCTTCATTAAACGGGATTTTCTCTACTTTCTTGGACAAGATGGACTTTTCAATGGACACAGATTGTAAACAGATCATTCTTGACAGAGAAATTGACCCAGATAAATAAGGCTTAGTAAACTCTTGTCAATCCTAGGACATGATGGGATTTTCAATCGATACAGATTGAAAACAGTGTATTTCTGACAGACAGATAAACATATATAGAAATAAATTAGCTTGTGCAAATCGTCACATCCTGGGTTTTACGTTAGTACACTTCATCGTCTTCCGACCTGCACATAGCGACCGGAAATGGGTCGTACGACAGACACTCTAAGTGTTCGATTTCTAATAAATGGACAAAAGACAGGCGATGAAATAACTTGGCAACGCCCTTTTGTCATTTACCTGCTATTTTTAACATCCCGTGGGTAACAACGTCGGTAATAAACCTCGAAATCTACATAATGGTCAATACCAACAACTTTTTTTTCCCAAGCTGAACGTCGACTTATTTGCTCGCGAAACAGGTGGCATTATATCCCGCAATAAAAAAGATAAGCAAATTTGGTGGCCATTCGAAAACAAAGCGAAATTTGGAAACATTTTTATGGAAGGTCAATTTCATTGTAAACACTTAAGAGTCGGTTTCTTAACTTAAGAAATGAAGATGTGTGAGATAGTGTGCAGGATTCTGCTTCACTGCACATGGTTGCAGTGTGGGGGGCGCCACGGTCAAAATCTCATCATGTCCTAGGACTGGCAAGGGTTTACCATATTTGTCTATTAGAAACACTATGTTTTTAATTTGTATTAATTGAACATTAAATCCTGTCCTAGGACTGGCAAGGGTTTTACTATATTTGTCCATCTGTCTGTCAGAAATGCTATTTTTTAATTTTCATCAATTTTAAATTCAGTCCTGTCTTAGGACTGTGATCTTTGCAACGCTTAATTTTTTAAAAATTAATTTCTATGATAAGGGAAGGACTTCATCATCACCCTGTATTTTGCACTTTTCCCAACTGTTTAAAATCTGAGTACTTTTTAACGTTATAAATGAACCAAATGCATTTACGTGAAATAAAAACTAGTTCATGTACCCTTTTCCCAAATTTGGTCCTTGCAACTTCGACAGGTATATAAAAATTAATTTCTGTAATAAGGGTGGGACTTCATGATCACCCTGTATTTTGCACTTTTCACAACTGTTATTAAATCTAAGTAAATTTGAACGCTATAAATAAACCAAACATATGGTCATGAAATAAAAACTTTATTTCATCTACCTTTTTCTAAACGTTGGTACTTCTAACTCCCAACGGATTTTAAAAATAATTTGTGTATTATAATGAGGGTTGCAATTCAGGACCAACCTTTATTTTGCAATTTTCACACCTATTATTAAATTTAATTAAAATTTAACTTTATAAGTGAACTAAATACATGTACCTGTACATGAAATAAAATTAAGTTCATCTATTTGTTTTTTCCAAAATTTGGTCCTTGTAATACCAACACTTTTTAAAACTCAATTTCTGTATTGAAGGTGGGACTTTATCATCACCCTGTATTTTGAATTTTTCACAACTGTAATTAAAACCAACTGATTTAAACGTTATGAAAACCAGTCGCAGACTGAGATACACGTACATGTATAACGCATTTCTCTGATTATTTTTTAGCCAGTTTTTTAATGTTGACAGGTGGGTCCATTCAACTCTCCTCTGTGTACACCGTGTCTGATCGGTTTCTCAAACAACGCCATCGTGTGTTCAATCATTTGTTAATTCTTGGGTGTTTGCGAAGTTCGCCTATCGGGACATTAAACTCGAAATGGGATTCAGGCGCATTAAAGCCGAAATATTTCTGAAAACCAGCTCAAGGTGCTGCTCCCCCCCCCCCACCTCCACCTGCTGTTTTTTATTTGCCATCCATTAGTTCCGTATTACCTTGAAAATTTCAAAGTTATCTATTCAAAACATGTATTACTCTTAATCCTGGCTTATCGCCACTAAAAGGCGTTTATTGATCGAAAGGTGTTGCCTCTCCAACTTAAATTCACTCGTCTTTTGATTTCCTGTATTTCCTATTTGCTATTTTCGGCTCCCTGCTAGGAATAGAAACGAGAGCGAATTGTTATGTCCAGCTTGACAGAAATGATGGATGCCCCCTGAACCTCCTCATTGAGAAATGACCGGATGTGAGGCTTGTAGATCTGACAGACACGTTTTGTGTCTGCTACAGACACGGACTTGTTCGTCATCAGTTTAACATCGATTTCATCTTTTGAATCCTTCCTGGTTGCCCGCGGGGGTGGAGAGTCAGTTCTGACTCAGCACAAGTAGGGGAATTTGGGAAATTCCTCGTATGGAGAACTTTGTAACAGTTGATAAATTCTCCAAATACCTTTCAAATTTCTTGAGAGTGAAAAAATGCGCAATTCAGCATTGTTCAGAATTGTTTTTACTTGATGGGTGTTTTCTGGAACTTTTGTTTCTTAAGACGTTCTGAAGCTTTTGCTTCTTGAGCATTTCTGCGAAAAGCCTGGACATTCTTGAAAATTTTTTAAATGTTACGCATATGTGAAATTTTAGAAATTCCCAAGTCATTCGGTTTTAGAAACTCTCAACATTTTCCAGTCAACTTTGTGCCTCAAAAAAAATGTGAAATCTTCGTTTATTGAGAATCTCTGAAATTATTGTTTCTTGAGAATTTCTGAATTTTCATATAGTGAAATCGCGGAAAATGTGGAATTCCTCTTCAGGAAAACTTGACACCAGTCGAAAAATTCTCAAAATGCCTGCAACTCATTGAGACCTACTTCATAAAACTGCGTGTCTTGGCAATTACTGAAACTTTTCGTTTGTGTATAGAGAATGTGTGAAATCCTCGTTACATGGGAACTATTTTTTCGAAGTTTTACTTTACATGTGGTTGTCTTGCTACATTTAAAGTGTATTTGTCTATTTGTGGTGCAAGAGCAACGCCCTCTGTGGACAGACATTGAAATTAAGATGAATAATTCTGAATGGAAGACATTTTTTCTTGATTTGAATCGTGTTTCGTTAAACCAAGTACCAGCTCATTTTGGCGAATCATGGGCATTGTCTTAGTGGTCAGCTGTGCGGAAATGCATGATTATTATGCACTGAAGCTTATTTAGTCTGAGAGTGATAGGACTCTCAGCTGGCTGTAAGCAGATATGATTGACTTTTCCATTTTTCACAATTTTTTTTCCATCTTCAAATGACTTTCTCCCACCCATGCGTACGACCTCAGCTCAGCAACCACAACGATGCGTAAGTGACCACCCACTTCAAGATGGTCAAGCGTAACCGAGGGCTCGTTAAAACCCCATTTTGGTGACGCCCCGCACCAGGGGGCGCCTCCATTACAATGGGCGCTTTTAGCATAATACAAAACGTATGATAATCTAAGGGTGTGAAGGCGAAAGCCGCACATTTGCGATGCGACGAAAGGTCAGAGGTCAGCTTTAAGGTGTTGCTGAGATGGACGTGGGCTAGGCCACCTTTTCGGTTTTGATATCAAACCAGAAAAAAACTAAATTTTTTCGTGTTTTCAACAAACCCATGCCAAAATCACAATAGCACCTGGGCATCAATAAATGGCATTGGAGTTTGGTGACTACCAACCTGGAAAACCTGGAAACCTCAGGGAATTTTATATTAAACCTGGAAAACTTAGCGAACTTTGAATTGAAACTTGGAATTTTCAGTAGCAAAATTGTATCTTGTGTTTGTTCGTTATAATTCTGAGAAATCAGCATAAAAATGATTGGCTTGATAATCAAGTCTATCATTCCCCTGTTTAAAAACTTGTAAAAATTCTAAAAATGTAGTTAAAAAATTAAAATTGCCGTCAGTAAAGCCTTTGATTAATATTTCCGAAAACGTTTTCTAGAGATTACAACTAAAATCCGTTATTTCTGGTAATTTTCATTCAATTTTTGTCAACGGATATAATTTCTGTCAATATTAATATTTCTAAAAGTTTCAAATTGGCCTGAAATTTCATCTAGTTTTATGATAAACTCCTTAACAATTTCTTTCATTATTATTTCCAAAAAACAGTTCAAGGAAAATATACCTAAAAAATCAATTATTTCTGGTAATTTTACGAAGAAATGCACGTAAAATCCTTCATTGGGATATGTTTGTTGGCAAAAAACGTACCATTTGAGATCTAGTTTGAAAAAAAATTCCAATATTCTTATTACTAAATATTGTTTTTAATAGTATTGTGGCACACATTTAATCAATAAAACAGTTTCGAGCCTGGAAAAATTAGAATATGACACTGGAAAATTAAAAAAATTTCGTTTTCAAAAATCGTTTTCAAAAAGTCACCTGTTAGAAAGCGTGAGAAATTTGTGTAATGTCAGTAATGTTGTGTTTCCATGCATGGTGGCGCCCCACGTGGCAGTTTCCTGAAGTTCATAGTTTGCCACCAGGTGCTTATTGCAAGGCCGTGTCCACTCGAAAAACTTTAAATTATACGGTTCACCAAAACAGCACAATAATAATCCCCCCATGAATACGAACAGTTAACGGGGCAAATTCGGGGTTCAGCATAATCCTTTTTCAAGGAAATCGATTAAGGAATTACAGGAAATGTGGGAAAACATTTGAGGAAACTTGCTCTAGCTGTGAAGGCGTTTGCTTTCAAGGAGGATTCCACCTATTCAGCCGGTTTCTATGGTTTTCAATTCTTATTTTTTAAGTTACAACAAATGGGGAATAGCGAGATTTTGTCATCCATTAATGTCAATTTACATGTATGTAAGAGAGTCCATGGAAGTTAACGCAATTATGAAAAAAAATCTACCGTACTACGGATTAGCACCAGCTCCGTCATGGACTCTGTGAGAAAGTGGGCTTCTGCTAACGCCTCGTAGGCTGGCAGTGATTGCCTGGCGGTTAGGGGTAGATAAATAAATTCTTTTTTTGGGTAGATTAAACACCAAAAAATAATAATAAATAAAAACAGCACTGCAACATACATGAAAAGGCCACTATGAAAAGATCGGGAGAAATTGATTTCCTTTGAAAAAATCATGGAAATTCAACTAATCGATAATACATTTTATCAAGCTAGTTATAGGTTAACATAAAAATGTGGCAGAAATTAATAATGATTTGTCAGTTTAAAAATCTGATCTTAATTTGCTGTTTCCTATACTGAAAATGCGTGTTCTGTCTCATATAATCAATACAGTAAATGTAGCATTCATTATTTTGATATACATTATGCTATATTTTTGCAAATTTATTGGCTTAAAACCTGAAGTAGTCGGGGAAAAGACAATGAAAAGTAAGGAAGTTGAAATTTTCATATCTAGGGGAACCCTGTAATATTGCATTATTTTTATTGAATTCAAATACTTGTATTTGCAAGAACTTTTCAAAAATGCATTTATAGCGATCAAGTTTTTAAAATGGCTGAAAATCTTTTTCACGAAAATGCTGTTAATATTTTCAATTTATTTACATTTGCTTTTCATTTTTCATTTATATTCATCTATTTCCACAGCACTTAATTCTGAATATTTACCATTGATCGTGTAAATTGATGGCTAATCAAAACTAATTTTTGAAATTCAAAATATCACAAGAGTGCTTTAAAGATATCCAAATATAGCATGCGTATAAAAATGTTTGCATAAAAATATTTGATATGAAACATTAAAAAAGAAAAACATTTGTTATAATCCAGTAGCACGACTTAAGTTGGATTAGGGAGGATTAGCGCATCCCATGATTTCCAGGTGTGCCACAAAGTCAATACATTGCACTTGGATTAGAAACTGCCTAAGTGTTGACAAAATGCAGTTTAAGAGTTGGAAACAACATCTCTAGCTCGAAAGTTTGTTAACCCCAAGTGGGAAAAAAAGCAAAAAAAGTAAAAATAAATAAAAACAAAAAAAAACGATTAAAAAGTCGAGTAAAAGGTGAGTCTCGCTCTTTTTATATGCTAAATTTGCATGTTTTATTCAGCAGTAGGACATTTACTTTCACTTTTATTGCATTTGGCGCGTCTGGATATGCCATGCGTAGTTTTTATAACTTATCTCCTTATCATATTTTTCCGGCATTGCAATGCCCTAAAACAGCGAACATTTTAAAGCATTTTTTATTTCATTTCATTTTACACGCTGTATTTCATTGTCTTTCTTTCATTGTCATCCTGGTGAGAAATGAAAAGAAATAAAGAAAAAAAATGTTGCATTTTATAACTGGGATAGCCTGCGAGCATTAAATTCCTGCCCGGTTATCACCTTTTCGCATAATATCTCGTATTTTCTGCCAAAAAAATAAACTAAAAAAGTCAAGGTAGTTCGTATCATTTTAATGTCCAGTTGCACCAAACACAGATTAGCTTGATGAACATGATTCTTACTTCCGCAAACTTCAGAACTAATTACCATTTGAATTTGAATTGATAACAGCTTAATTAAGACAAGTAAAAGTGAAATTAACTTCCAATGACTATATCATGGCACATTTCGTCCATCAATGAAGGTTGGAAGCTGTAATATCAACATTTGTTTGACTTAATATACATGTATTTATCTTAATTATTATCCTCTCTTGAAAACAGCCAAGCGTTTATGTGGAACTGCTTTGTACACACACATTTAGTAATGTATACATTTCACATAAATGCAGGGTGGTCATAAAGTCTTTACATCGTTACAAAAACTATTTAAAAATATTTTTTCAAACAAACTTGGATTAAAGCAGGTATGTGGGGAAACAATTTGCTTTCGGTTAATGGTCAGTGAGCTCCAAATTGTTACATTTCATTCATTCTACATTCTATATGAATTAGGATGGAATAAGATGATTTTTTATTATGAAAAAAAAATTGTGAAAAAGAAGTTCCGATGTAAAACATGTTATTTTACAACAGTTTTTGAAATTTTTCATATTCAATTTAAATAAGTAAAATACATGTATATCAACTGAACAGATTTTTCCATGAATTTTCGTATAAATGGCCCTCTCCCAACCAAGATCATTTTAAAACTTTGCACACTTTGTGAAATTGTGAATAAATGATAAAAAAATCACATTGGGGGAAAATCATGCATTTATACCTCAGATCAGATTTAATTTTCCGTAAATATTTCAATTGGACTAATTCACCCATGACGTTTGTATATGGGAACACCTTCAGACGGCTTACCATACATATTTAATTATTTCTTTGTCATTTTTTGTAAAAACCAATATAGATGTTTTTAAATTTTTTTAAATTGTGCAATAATAAAAAAACATGTTGGTTAACTTTGAAGGTAAAGTTTTGAAATTTAAAAAAATAGAATTTGTTTTGCTTTACTATTGGTGGAAAATCACTTATTTATTTCTTAGATCAGAAGTAGATTTCTGAATTTTAATTCTGACATCGACTATGGCTAAACAGAAATCAGGCATTGTAATGATCATTGAGGGTCATTGTGGTCATTGTCAAACCAACCTATCTACAGAAGTATAAATTGTCAGAATGGGTATCATGCTTGAATGGTCATGCAGTTCCATGTAGCTTTAAGTCGTGCTAAATGTTTCTATGCTCTGTATTCCCACGCAGAATTGTCACTTCGAAATGGGTGCAATCTTAATTTATCATCTCGTATATGATTTTCAATGTCACTGCTACAAAAATGCTGATTTGCCCTGAGTAGCACGCGATGTTTCTCCTATAGGACAACCACTCTGTTGGAAGTTCAATCACATCGATTTGAAAATTTCCTGTATTTTTTTGAATTTTATGTTCGAAAGATTAACATTACGCACTGCCATTATTCGCACTGTGTGGGCGTGTTTTTAATGCCAGCTTTTATTAAGCACCTCCGTGTGTTCCGAGTTAGGCCTACTTTTTTGAATTTCAATTTTCAAGAGTTGAATCCCCCCCTGCAAAAACTGCATACAAAATAATATATAATATTTGGGAGTTGTCCTTTCGCCTAACAAAGACCTCCGACTGCCATTGCGTGTAATGTAATATTGCCCTAGAAAACAAAAGCGCCAGTGCTGCCCCCACCCCCAGAAGATTCGTTTTCACTTTTGAAAAACCCCATGCGGTTTTTTTATACTCTCACTAGCTGTCTAAACCTAACTCGCATTATCATCGCAATGACCAGGGGAGGAGTGTCCGAATCACCTTCTAGTTTCCTTTTTATTTTTTTCATTTTTCATGGAGCCCGAGATAGAAAGTGATTTTTTCCTCAGAGAGTATTGAAATTATTCAGTTTTCCCCAGGCCTGAAGAACCTGGAATTGTCAGGGAAATTGGAAAGACAGTGGAATAGTTGGAAAAGTGGTTTATTTTGGAAAAAAAAAAAGCAGTGAAATTGGATAAACAATGAAATAGCTGGGGAAAGTGGCTTATTTGAAAATGTCACGGAAATAGGGAATACGTGGAATTGGCAGAGCAAAATGATTTATTTTGAAAGAAGTCCAAGAAATTGGAATGGCATAGAATAGTCAGGGAAATGCGATTAAATCTGAAACACTCGAAATGACATGAAATAGTAAAAAAATTGTGATATCTTTTGAAAACGTCAAAAAAATTGGAAAAAAATAGAATATTTAGGAAAAACTGATAAATTTTGAATTGGAAAGGCAATGGAATAGTCAGGGGAAGGGTGAATTATTTTCAAAAAGTCAAGGAAGTTGTAAAGACATGGAACATAGTCACGAAAAATCAATTATTTTGATAAATCAGGTAAATTAGAAAAGCAATGGAATTGTTGGGAAAGCTATTGAAAAAGTCAGGAAAATTTGTGGAGGACATGCCGCAGTTGTGGACAGGGAATTATTTTGAAAAGTCATGGAAATTGAGATGATGTGGAATTGTAGGCAAAAGTGATTTATTTCTAAAAAAAATATAGTCAGGAAAATTTTAGTGATTAGAGTGGTAAGGCGAATTAGTTTTGAAAACTTAATAAGTCAGGAATGTTGAAAATTCAATTTGACATTATACATGTATCCCGTCAAAAACTATCTTTTATTGTAAACAGGCCTATTATCTTTGCATGCATTGAAGTTTTGCTTTTTTTTGGTACTAGCCATTACGGTAATTTCTGTATCAATATTTACATGTATATCAATTAAGTTATTATTTTTATTATAACGATTTAATGATTATGATTATCGTATGGTTATTATTTATTTATTAAGAAGAATTCAAACTCCTTGCCAACAAGTGGCAAAAAACAGCATGAATTGTGTTAATTCAAGGTGAAACTGATGATTTCATCGTATGCTGTTGTATGCGGAAAAATAAGGGTAAAATAACATAAATGGCAAAAACAAACAAACTAGCTATTGTATCAAAGAATAGGAACAAAAGCGAGTCTGAGTAACATTGGCACACATTTGGTTTAGATAAAGTTAGTTTCCTTAAGTTTCGTTGTCAAATAATATCACCTTTGGCCCACTTGAGAAAGTCAGAAGTTTCATGACTGGAGATTTTGTAATGCCATCATGCAATGCCACCTGGTGACCAAATTTTCACGATGAAACTTATTATCATAAAAGCTGTTCATAATTAAGTCTTAGCATTTGATTTGTACAGTTTTCTTCTGGTCACCAGACACTTGACACTGAGCGAGTTTTTGTTCAGGTGTTTGAAATCTGAAATTTTATACCGTCCACAATCATAATCCCTCCTGCTCAACGAGCTACGAATTCGACATTTTTTGACTGAATTTTATGAATTTATGGCTCAGTTCACCACATGTAGTGGGTCCTTTTCGAATTCGAGATTTGGTAGGGGGTGCCAACCCCCTGTTAGATCTCAATGATATATAGGGACACTTCAGAGAAACGTTGGCTTGACCAGTCCAACTCCAAGGGTTGTTGACGTTTTTCGTGGAAAAGTTCCCAGGTGGCCAGTCCCACTTGTATTCATTTTTCTCGAATATGAAATATCGCAAATAATTAATAGTGTTCTGTAAGGCACGGGGATGCAACCCTTATGGGCTGCCAAGTGCTCGCAATTAGACATGCTGAAAGTGTATTTTTTTAAATTGCAGAAAGGTGAGGCAGGTAGTGCATTGCCAGACGCTGAAGGTTAATTCACTTTTTGCCCACTTTCGCCCCCTGGCTACCTGGCTGTTACCAGCTAAGAGGATTCGTCAATGGCCTTTGCTAATGGGCGAAAGTAACAATTAAAAACGTCCAGTAACACCCCTGTAGGGGCTCACTATGAGCGAAAATGGCGAGGGGCACAAATGCCCACCTTTGCAATTTTCCCCCAAAAACGTTTAAAAGAATTTTTCACGCCATTTGCAAAGGGTTCTGTGGGGTCTCTGTAGCCCAGAAATGTTTAAAGTTGGCTGCAATGGTATAACCAACTCTGGAAGAAATATTTATTCAAGTGTTTTTTTCGTTTCAGGATCAATTTATTTTTGTGAGGATGGAGAAATTTGACATAATGAATCAGGCTATTTCAATTCAACACAGTAACCTAGGGAGTTGGATTAAACTTCTTCTCTGATTAGCTAATCACCAGCCACGTAACTGACTTCTGGCTGATTGGCGACACCCAAGATGGCGACCGAGTCCTTCATTGTCAGCTAGAATATGCCGTCCATCAACCCAATTTAGTCACTTGCAGAATCAACTAATACTACAAGGTAGGACAAAATCATATTTATACTCTAGAGTTCTTGTAGGTCTTTAGGTGTATTCGGTCATGTACTTGAAAATGGTCACTGAAAAAGTTTCAATTTGGAAAGCGTTCTTTGAAGAATGTCTCTAGTAACATTTCCCATCTCCAGAGCTGTTAAAAGCCCGAAAAGCATCCCGGAAATGCATTAGGGTCCTGAAAACCAGCCCCAGCATTGCATTCCTGTGGCCGTTATGGCGACATCTTCTTAGAATCCCCCGACATACGGCCATTTTTCACCTGCGTGCACTGTCAATGACAACGCCCCCTTTGTTTTGTCAAGTGTACCTCGAAATACCTTCTGGCCGTTACCCAGTCGTCATGGGTGTCAAACTGACCGTCATGGACTGTAGAATGCATTAAAGATGTAACTGGCTCTGAATGCATCTTGAAAAAGCCAAAAACGTCAAAAGCCAAACCCACACCTGTACATGTACAATCTATAGGCCTAATCATTTTGCCATGATCCTCGACTATGGTCATCATCACCACTTTGGTTATTGCCTCAGCGAATTTGCATTTTTGTGACACTGTCAGCTCTGAGATTTCTGTGAACTTTAAATGTTAACTGGAAGTGTTGTTAAAAAATGAAGATGGTTGAACTGGAAATGTTGTCAACAATGATGGTTGTTTTAGCTTACCTCTTAACAGTTGTTATTATGAGATTATATGACTGTACGCTAAGGGGAATTTCCCCCGTTCCAAAAGGAACGCCTTAAGTTGGACTTACTGGTTGATTGGCATGGTACGTGGTCATTGTCATATAACAATGATACATACCATCAAGACCTACGATGGTGGCGCCATCAGGTGTCGCTTGGGCACATACCTGCTCAAGGAATAATTTAATGAAGCTCGTTGAAGCGTTACTCCAATTATAATTTTTTTTATCAAAATTTCATCATTAGCATCCTGATCACAAAGCGTGGAATCACCTGGTGGTCATCACATTGTTCGCCTCTGTTCAACTTGATTCATTCAGGGATTCGTTAATTACATAACAAAGGAATTTTTTCACGGCACTTCACAAATCCCTGGCTGACAAGCAGCAGTTTGAGGACCGTGTTTAAATTTCTCTAATGAGAAGAATTTTGAGTTAAATTCACCCCCTAGGCCCCCAGATGTGTTTGGAGTTTATGAAACTTGTTCAAATTTCGGTTGTAAAGATGAGCCATCTTTGGCCGGCGGCCATGTTTTTGACACTCGTCTGAAATCTCACTAGCAGAAATGCAAACAGGTGAATTGCATTTTTTCGTGCCAAAGCCTCATTTATGCAAGATTGTCGTGTTAAGTAGGGAGATACAATCACCAGGACTGTAAAACTAAGCAAGCGCAGGAAGAGAGGGGTGTGGGGGTGAGAAGTCCCCCAAAAAGTGGTGAAAACACTGCCAGGTGTTATCAGAAGAATCGTGAATTCTTACAAGAAAAGATGGCATTTATTTTTTGCTATCACTGTCAAAGGGAATTCCCTTCCTGATCCTCCATCGTGACCAATAGTTTCTGTCTGAGAATTACATGGTGTGCAAAAAAGTATGCAGGTTTACAATTTAATAACAGGACGTTTTATTGACATGCAGGACCATTCTGTGGTTCATATGTTGCACCAACTCATAGTTTTTCATCTTCCACATAGCCATAGTATATCATCATCAACAGGTCCCAAAACATTGGTCATTCTGGTTATCGAATCTTATATCAGTTTTGTGCAATTCCTGGAATTCCAATGTGACCAGTTTCTGTCTGAGAAGTACAGGACGTACAAAATAGATTGCAAGTTTACCATTTAATAACAGGATGATTAATTGACATACAGGAACTTCCTGTGGTTCACATGTGATACACCAACTCATAGTTATTTTCTTGTTCAGTTCACTGTGACACATGAATGTTCCTGTATGGCAATTAACGTCCTCTTTATTACATTATAAGCTAGCAAGCCTTTGTCCACACCATGTATACAGTGTATGAATCACATTGTGGTTCGGAAATAGCAGTTCCGTGCATTTCCCTGAACTTCCAAAATGATCATTTTCTATCTGTGAAGTACAAAGTGTACAAAAAGATCTGCAAGTTTACAATTTGTTACAATTTAAGTTACAATGAAGTTATTTGCTTCTTCAATCTACTATGTTACATGAACCTCTGCATGTTCCTGTATGGCTATTAAACTTCCTGTTACTAAATTATAAGCCAGCAAACCTTTGTGTACACCCTGTACACTACACAGGGTGCACAGTGTATGGATCACAGGATGTGATACATCAACTCATAGTTATTTTATTGCTCAGTCGACTGTGTTACACGAATTAGTTTATAAAGGTA
>JAQGAF010003922.1:0-15818 GCA_034687865.1 Kryphioiulus occultus
GGGCAGACCGTCCACCTGGAAATTTAGCCGCAGGGAGGAATACGCCCCCCTGAGGGATCTTTAACGTGCGGAGAGCACGGGGGATCCGCACGGGACCTCGGTTTAAACTCTCATCCGAAAGAGCCGCCCAATATTTTGTCATCATGTGACTCAATCAAAGGCAAAAATTCTCTGACCTGAATTTCATTTCACGATTTCCAAGACCTGAATTTCATTTCACGATTTCCATGACCTGAATTTCATTGCATGACTTCCATGACCTGTAGACACCTGGCAACCAATTTACCATCATTGACCACCTTACTGCAACGAGACCTGCAACCAAACCAGTTGCAAACTGGTTATGTTTGAAAGAAATGTCAGTTTGCAATCATCAATGTTTTCTGCAACCAGTTTCCCACAAGAGTTGACCTGGAGTTGACACGGTTTCGGCTATCTTTGTGACCCAAACATTGGTCGATGTCACAGTTCCAAACAAGAGAGGACTATATGTAGCTATATACTTTCTCCAGAATTCCATTCGAAAATCCCATTTAGAAGACCAAACTGCGCTGCGAGCTGGTAAAAACGGGGTAAAAGGGGAAACATGTTGACACCCTGGGAAGCCCCATTTCGGGCTAGCCATCAATTTGGCCCGGGTTTGTTTTCCAGACAAAAATTATACAAATGGAACAAGCGCTCTCAGGCCAAACCGCCACATTGTACGCGGTTATCGGCCACATTTCCACGCTAAACGAGATTTGTTTTGACAAAAATATCAAACTTTTAGACAGCGCCATAACTCTGGGCCACAGACAACACATTTCACTCTGGAGCGGAAAATGCATTATTCAAGGGGCTGATTTAGGAAAGCCGCCATCTTGTGCCACCGCCCAGGGCACGAAAAGCTCGTATTTTAGGCGGTAGAAAAACAGCACGTGACCAAGCATGGCACTGTGACTGTCTGCACTTCTAGCGTTGGAACCTTACAGTGAACAACATGCACGTACCTTACGAGTGTTGGCAAAGTGAAGTAAACCATCTTGGCATATATTCCTATATTTGCACCAAACATGCACTGCGATGTACACCAAACATGCAATGTCGATTTGCACCAAATCTTACTTTGGAACAGCGGTGAAATGGAACTGCACAGCAAACCACAGTAGCGAGACCTTTAGATCATAGAATTAACTGTGGAGTTAACCGAGTCTAGTCTATATTGGAGTAGTGTAGAAAGCCACGCCCACATTACATCCGCAGGAAGCCGAGTGACATTTGACCCGAATACAGCCATATCGCCATTAAGGACATGTGGCCTGCAATAGTAAACCATGGACACTGAGGGCCAATGGAAATCAGGGATGATATCATCATTGAGGAAAGGAATTTATAATTGAGAGAAATTGTTGTGAACATAAGATACTAACTGATGTTAAGCCCATATTTGGTATTTCGGTGAAAAGCCTATAGTAAATAAGCCATTGCCGCATGGGAACATTGTTGATTAGCGCTACCAAAATTTTCAACTAAATTTCAACGACATTTTCAACTTCCCTGGATTTTCCAGTTTAAAAGAAATTTTCTTGACCTCCCCGTATACGGAATGCTATATTTAATGCTTATTTTTCTTAAACAACAGATTCGTAACAATAAATGAAAACAGTAACTCCATGAGAAAACAGCAATTGACTTTCTTCGAAGTTTACCCTCAAAAATGGCATTTTCAATTTCCCTGACCTTTCCAGATTGCAACAAATTTCCCTGACTACCACAACCACTGCAAATGAATGTATGAAATATGCCAATATAAGGAACGCTATATTCATGGCTTGTTTTATGCAACAAGAGATAGATCGAGTAACACAATTCCATAACAAAACAGCAAGTTTAGGTTATTAATTTTTAAACTCGATTTACAAAGCTTTCAATGGCAAATAACTAAAAACATGCCATGTGACAGCAAACGTAATGTGGAATTTCCCTGACCATTCTGTTTTCCAGGTTACCAGGAAGCCTGAAATACGAATGAAATACTACAATAACATTTGCATAACTGGACCAAATGAGATTAACACAACATTTTAAAATTCTCAAGCTTAGCCACTTTACACTATCAGGAAGCTATCATCACTCATGTGTACTGTCCCTGAACTGCCGCGACAGGGGCAAGACCCCTCAAGACAGTGTTCGATAGTGTATGACAGAACAAAGATACACGTATTGCATTGCAGATGCAAAAATGTAAGCAAGGCATTTCGGCCATCAGACATTGATTGGAGCAACAGGGTTGAACATTTTTCAACAGTTCACAATTTCGTTTATCTCGTCTGTTCCATTTTCTCACTGTCTTCTGGAACACGACTTTCCGAACGCCACAAGAGCGTCTGTAACGAGTTTGTTTTGCAGCTTCAGTTACAAAGTTCAATGTTTCCGTTCGTCGAGGTCGTTGTGATTACGGTGTCTGATTGACAAATCTGTTGTGACTGCGAAATCGCAGCGCTGTTTGGTAATGTTATTTGTCTCAATGTTTATCCGATAAGCTCCCAGCGCTAGGCAGACGCATGTGCACACGTCAATGGCGGAGGAACTTCCTTGCGATTGGGCAACCACCGATCCAAGATGGCCGCGGGTTTACGCAAGGTCATCCTGTCTCTCCAACTTCCTGAATATATTAACGTTTTTTCCCACCTCCAATTGTTATTCCTCCCAGTTACCTTTGACGCTTAACGTCGTACCCCACTGTTTGTTCCAATTCTTAATATCTCACATACATGTACTTTGCACATCCATGTTGTTTGCTTGTTTTTCTTGCGGATGTGGGCGCCATTTTGCCATTTAGTCACAACCCATTTCAATTCCACCACTAACCAACCAACTTGGTCCATGCTACTTTTTTTCTCAGAATTTAATCTTCCCCACTGAAGAGTGTCGCTCTTATACATGTGCAGAATACGACACTTAATACCGATCCACGTCACTGTCAGGGCGCCATTTTGGCTTTCAGACCTATTTTATCTTCCCCACTAACAAACCAACTTGGTCTATGCTACTTTGTTTCTCTGAATTTTATCTTGCTCTTATACATGAAACTTAATACCGATGCACGTCGCAATTTGGGCGTCATTTTGACTTACAGGCATAGTCCTCTTAAACCTCCCCACCAACCAACAAACACGGTACAGAGCTACTTTCTCTCTCAGAATTTTATTTTCCTCAATAGTGTCGCTCTTATACATGTGCAGAACACGACACTTAATACCATTGCACATTGCTGTACGGGCGCCATTTTGGCTTTCAGGCATAGCCCTCTTTAACTTTCCCACCAACCACCCAACATGGTACAGAGCTACTTTCTCTCTCAGAATTTTATCTTCCCCATTAGTGTCGCAGTTATACATGTGTAGAACACACCACTTAATACCACGGCACGTCGCTGTTTGGACGCCATTTTGGCTTTCAAGCATATCTATCTTAAACTTCATAACCAACCAACTTGGTTCATGCTACTTTCTTTCACAGAAACGTATCTTCAACACTGAAGAGTGTCGTTCTTATACATGTGCAGAACACGACACTTAATACCATTGTAAGTTGCTGTTCGGGCGCCATTTTGGCTTTCATGCATAGCCCTCTTAAACTTCCACACCAACCAACCAACATGGTGCAGAGCTACTTCCTCTCAGAATTTTATGTTCCCTTTGAAAGGTGTCGCTCTCATATATGTGCAGAACACGACACTTAATACCAATGCACGTCGCTTTTCGGGAGCAATTTTGGCTTTCAGGCAAAGCTTTCTTAAACTTCCCCACCAACCAACCAACAAACTTGGTCCATGCAAGTTCCCATCTCACAATTTTATGTTCCCCACTTGACAGTCCATCTGGACCTTGAGGAAGAAAGTGTCTGCTGACTTACCGTCCACCGGACTGGACTTGCTGCGGCCGTTGGGCGTGGGCAGATGCTGGGGACAGTCGTGCTCGTCGCTGTGGTCGACGCAGTTGGAGACACCGTCACACACGAGTGACCATGTCGGCAGACAGCTGGAATCGGCGCAAGTAAATTCACAGGATCCTGGAGAGAGGGAGACAAACGAAACAGCTGTTAGAAGAGGCGCTGAGAAAGCTATAGCCATCGGTCAGCTGACCAAAACATTCGAGAAAAAATCATTGGATTGCCATGGGAAGACATTAAGGTGCCAACGTGCTGGTCAATATCCCCAGGCCTCGAAAATTAAAAATTGACAAAGCTTCCATAAATCCATCATGGCGTCCCTCCACTTCCTGTATCAGTTTCCGCTTTGAAGCGTCGAGTATGCGGAGTAAGTAGAGTATACCACCTTTTGATGTTAACCTGTGGTCAATCGCAATGGAAGCTACTCCAAACGTGCTTTTTAGCTTGGAATGTCGCTCTTATACATATGCAGAACACGACACTTCATACTGCCTGCATTTATTCTGACTTTGCTATGTCACCCATTGCCTTAAGTACACTGTATACTGAGCTTCCAGTAAACAGCGTGGTGCCATTTTTCAACGTCATGAATCATTTTTTTGCTTCGGAGTGTCACTCTTATACACATGCGGAATACGACACGTAATACTTCATCCGAATAAAACCCATGTATGCTCTCACTTTGCAGTGTCACCCGTTTACATTAGTATACAGTAGACAGCGTTTCCAGTTAACCATATGATGCCATTTTTCAACATCAAGCGTCATTTTTTTCTTCGGAGTGTCGCTCTTATACATATGCAGAAGACGACACTTAATACCTCATCCAAATGAAATCAAAGTACATGTACAGTATATGCTCCACTCGGCTTTTTCTCCCTGTACTGTTAATCGATATAGCATTAGTATACAGTAATCAGACTTTCCTGTTAACCACAAGATGTCAAGCTGTGGTCATTTCCCGCCAGGTCGACTGAATGTGTCAAAAAGTTTGACGCCATAGTAACAATACTACAACCTTGCATCCTTTTCTTTAAAAATCAGTCTGCTCAGGCTTCTGAAATGGTGACCTGACAAATGTGACAGTACTTCAGCCAAGTCAAAAATGCTTCAGTCACCTCTTGCTGATTACAGTTGCAAGGGGAAAAAACGAAACAGACAAATCGATTTATGTTAATTAGGTATGTCTGCATTCCCGATCATGTCTGTAAGACGTTGAAAGCAATAGTTCTTCAACGCTACATACAGTAAAAGTCTGATTTTGACATAGAAAAACTACAGTTTTCAGTTTGTTGGTCGCACCAAGATACATTCAGAAAAATAATGAAAAAAAACAATAGTTTTTACCACCTTTGGAGAATCTGGGGACCGGATGTGTCACAGAGGTTTTTGGTTGTCTGGTCATTTAGTTTCGCACATGGAAAGCGCAAGTAATCCAAGAAGAGACGTGCACCAAACGCTGCAGACAGATGACCATTGGTTAGCCAGATATGCCATGAGCCTGTCAGAGCATGTACAAGTGGAACATCGATGCTACAAACCATCAAACCATGTCCCATTTGCAGTACACCCCATGGCTCGTCTAACGCTTTTGCATCATCCTGTTTACAACATCGCAGTTAGCTTTTGGCTGGCATTCAGATCTGAGTAGATCTAAGGTTGCCAAATTAGAAGCTGCAGCCCCGCCATTGCCATTTCTGGGTTTCCTGAAAATCTGACTTTCTAATAGAATAACCAGTGCTGCTCTTCCTTTTGGCCAGCGTTGAAAAAGACGCCACCGTTCGACATACCCAAAGTCAACTGAGAAACTTTGGCACATACAAACTTTGACGCCTTTGGTTCTTTGGCATATCCCATCTTTGACTTCTCTGATATCTATGACATATTGCATCTTCGACGACTTTGGCATATTCCATCTTTGACATGTTTAGCATAGACCATCTTAGTCGCCTTTGGCATATAAAATTTATTGTCTTTGACGCCATTGATGTATTTAGCATATACCATCTTTGACGTATATACATGTATGGAATATACAATCCTCGACGTCCTTGACATCGACCTCTTTTGACGTCTGTGGTATATACCATCACGGATGTCTCTGATATCTTTGACGACTTTAGCATACCATCTTTGACATGTTTTGCATAAACCATCTTAGACGCCTTTGGCATATACCATGTACTATCTTTGACGTCATACACAATCCTCGACGTCCCTGACATCGATCACTTTTGAAGTCTTTGGTATCATTGATATCTTTGGCATCTACCATCTTGAACATCTGTGGGACCCTTGACGGTTTTGACGTCTTTGGCATAAACCATCTTTGACATTTTGGCACCCTACCATCTTTGACGTCTATGGCATATACTGTACCATGTTTGAGGTCTATGGCTTATGTCGCCTGTATAGGGTCTCTGATGCTTTGACATATACCATCTTTGGCATATGTCATCTTTGCATTACGTCTTCAGCATATACCAACTTTGATGTCTTCAGTTTAATACCATCTCTAATATCTTTGGCACAAACCACGTCATCTTTGCATGAAGACTTCGGCATATACCAACTTTGATGTCTTCGGCTTAATACCATCTTTGACGTCAATGGCACACACCATCTCTGACGTCTTTGGCATAGACCATCTTTGATCTCATTGACATACTATCTTTGACGTCTTTGACATAGACCATCTTTGACGTCTTTGACATTTACCACTTTTGACCTTCTGGCATAAACCCATCTTTGACGTCCATGTCATCCACCATCTCTACGTCTTCGCCATATACCATCTTTGGCGATATCTCTATCACCATTCTCAATCACCTCCTAAAAGTCCGTCATGGCACATCTGTAAACCTCTTTTAATCTGGTAGTCAATGTCTTCCTCTGAATCCATTGCCTGCAACGTCCCAACATCGTTCACATACTAAACCTCGTTTAATCTCGCTGAATCCACGCATTTCTCATCATCGCCAACTCAGAATCACCTCACGCTGCGAATCCCATGTCCCAGAATCTCATTTCGCGAATTTGAATTCCCATCTCATCGCTTTCCCATTCCCTGGCACTGCTCACCTGAGTCCCATGCTCAGAATCTCGAATTTTCTCGCAGGATCCCATTTCCATTGGGTTGTCAATGTCATGCAACCTTTCAATCTCGGAGCTATCTCCCATCTCTGGAATCCCACTGTCAGTGAATTTTTTTTGTCTTCTCAGCGACTAGAGGTCACCCAGTGGACAGGAAAGATTCGCGTTGAATTCGCATTGGGCCTCTGACTGACTTTCAATTAGGCCATTGGCCATGCAAATTTGCATGGGGTTTAAGACCATTTCGCAGCCTCAATGAAAGCCATTAGAAGCAGCGTGGCTTCGAGTCGTTAACCCATCACGGGTAATTACGGATCGGATTTGTCATTGTGATGGCTTGAATAGCTGATGGCCCACCAGAGGCTCCAGGACCTGTTCTATTAGCATAAGAAGAATGATCCTCGAGTGTGGCGTTGCTGATGCGCTTGGCGCCCCCTCAGCGAGGGGATTGTCTCAGGTAATCCCCCGAGCCAGGCCCAGACAAATTGCCGGGCTTTACTGGACTTTTTTGGTCAATCGATGACCTCCTGGAGGCCAGACGAGTGTTGTTTGTCTGGTCTCGGCGTGAAATGCCACGCGGAGAATCCCAAGTGGGCAAGTGGCAACGAAAAAATTAAATGGACATTCCTCGACCCTTGAGGGTTGCAGATGAGAGCGTGAAAACGAAAGGTTGCATGGAGGGGGGGACTGGGGAGCCTGAACATGATGACATTCGAACAAAATGCAAGCTTCTCAAAAGTCCTCAGAATGAAATTCCCTGACTTTCCATGTTTCTGCGGACCTCAATGTGCCATGGGCTTTTGAACAAGATGCAGGGTTCCCACAACATTTTCTAATGACTTGCCAGGTTTCCAACAAAATCCAGGATTCCCACAACATTTTTTAACGACTTAATTGCCAGCTTTTCCATGAACTCATGATGTGCCAAATGGACTATCAAACTAAATGCGGAGTTCCCACAACATTTTCCAGGTTTTTCCATGAACTTTTCGAATTTTTCCATACCCAAGAAATACAACCCTTTTCACGTACTGCACGTACAGAGTTTCCCCAGGGATGACATTTTCAACCTCCCTGACTTTTTCAGTGTCATTATCATCAACATGTACTAGAAAAGTAGGGTTCAACAGCAATTATGCAATTTGTGTGACTGATATAAAATTACATCTAAATGTGTTTTGTCGTGTCTTGAGCAGAATAGACTTACATTCCCTGTTCATGTATGCCAAAATTGGCACGTGACTAACCATACTAACAAAACATGCAACCCTGGTTTGCCAACATGATAAAAATTAGGGAAACTCCCTGCTCACTTGTTTTGGTATCGTAATGGATTAGTGCAACATTACTTCGCGAATAGTTTGTAATTGAAATCCTTGATTGCAAGAAAAATTCAAGGATCAATATGAAAAATTTCCTGACTTATTCCTATGGCACATCAACAAGACAAGCAGAGGCGGTGAAAGGGTGGCCCCTTTCGCCATATTGGGATGGGATCATTAAGTCTTAATGAAAGAACGTTCTAAAATCGCGTCGCCCTGTCCCAAATAATCCAAATTGCATCCAATTAGTGGATGGCGCGAACACCTTTCTCTCTCATAAATCTCCAAAAGTGCCACTTTGTTTTCCCCGAGTTCAACAGCAGATCCACGCAAAACTGGGACTCGTTTACTCATTTCGGATAATAGCATTTCCCTCAAAATTAGGATAACAACCCCATCCCAATTGGGCATTTGAGCACGCGTCCTGCATAAATGCAGGGCATGTGCTGCAGCAATGAGGTGACCAAACGTCTGCACAATTTGCAGGGGTGGTGTATGGCACCATTTTTCTAATGAATGCACGATAGTTGCAACTCATGGAGTTGGACGTGTCGAAATTGGACATGTCAAAACAACATGTGGGTGTACTTTGGTATAGTCCCTGCTCCAGCATAGACACTATGAAAATGTGGGGTTCTCCAATACAGCTCTTATGCTGGCAGTGATTGCATTATGGTTAGGGGCAGCCAAATCAGAAGTTGCATTATCAGGTTGGTATAAAAACCAAGTGTTAGGTGTAAGTAAGGTGTTATGAAACATGTTCTAAAATTAGGTTCATTAAATAAACAATTTTAACGTTAAAAAACAATTTCTGCGTTTCTCTAAACACGATTTCTTGCGCATTCCTTGATTGCCAATACGAAAGGGGTGTTTCATAAAATAACGAAATAGGCATCCTAAAATCTGACAACATGAAATTTTAAAAAAATGTGCTGATCTGACCCAAATAAAAATAGCCAAATTACAAAAAGAAAATACAATATTTTATCGCTTATGTTATGCTTATGCAGCGAGAAACAGTTCAGCACATATGGGATTTCAATTAGAACAAAAGATGATTCACTAGATTACATGTAAATTCAGTGTTGAGTCTGCTTCTGAATCCACCAGGGTGGGTGGTCAAACTACTTTGTTGTTTTGCATTCTTTAAATATTCTTACCCTAGATGGTTGCATTAATTCCGAGGCCACCACAATGCAATTACTGCCCTGCAATTATTCAGAAACACAGTTTACGTTCTTTACAAGCAAACATTTGTTGAATAAGTCGATAAATCTCAATGGGCCATTAATGTCGCTGCTGCCACCTGACGGCAACCACCAAACGGTCGTTAGCATCACCAGTTTTCTGCATTTAATTGGCCACATTGAGGAATTCGGACACCTTATGGACAGAACGCCTTAATGTCTGCTCAGAAGCAGTAAAAACTCGACGAAAAATAAATTTCCAATTTCGCTAATGAAATGCTGGAAAAAAGGGTCTTAGATATGAGCTCCTCATCTTATCTTATAATGGGTTTCGCATTGGCTTTCAAATCTGCACGCTAATGGAACGTTAAGATAACGCGCCCAAGTGCAGCCAGCGCCCCCATGCAGTCGATGTGCAAAATCCACTTCTTTTAATTGAAAATGGGGGCTATACACCTTAATGTCCATAGGGACGTACATTATCTAACTTAACAAGTATGCTCAAAAATTAAGCCACACTGAATCCTACATGTAGCTACAGTATATACAAAGGTAATGAGACTAGGTCTAAAGTGTATTTGGGATAAAAATATTGACTGTTATTCTCGAGTGGGCCTCTGCAGCCTATAGATGCATAAATTAAGCTGAAAAGAAAGGTAAAAACCATGGCAGTTTAGATATTAAATATGGGGATATTAGCCCCATTTGATATCAATAAATTCAATTCTGGCACCAAAAATGTGTAACATAAGCCGGGCGTGAAAACAAATTCGTCCTCAACGTATAATTACTTTCTTGCTGGTTTCGCAATAAAACAAAAGCATGAAAATTGTACATGTATCAAAACCATGCACATTCCTTCCCATTCCATTTAGAGTTAAAAGTAGAGACAGATTTGGTTTCCCAAGAATCTGTTAATCATATGTGTGGTTTCGGCCTCTGCACTTTATAAAATGTCAAGTATTTTAAAAATGTTGTTAAAATAATTTGACATAACCATGCCACAACCATTGAAAAAAAAGTTTTCGAGATTTTTATCGATTATTCAAAACTAGATCAGAAATGATGAATTTAGCCCAAGATTTATTATTGCGGCAAATGATATGAAAAAATAAACGTTACAGGCAAAATTTGTGCCTAACCCAATTTCTTATAAAACAACAGGCATTTGACTGATGCCCCATCCCCCAGATGTCGACATAATACTTGAACATCCCAAACACACTTAAAACATTTAAAATGCACTTTTAAATTACTTGGCTGCCCCTAACCGCCAGGCAATCACTGTAGGATTCCCACATATTCCCTGAACATTTTCGGTCATTTTCCTGACATTTTACATGTACATGAAATTTCACACAACATTTTCTAGCCCCAAACTGAACTTTACCTTGCATCACCATTTTTATCATAAGAAAACATCTTATAAGTTTATTTATGAACAAGAACAAAAAAAATTTATGAAAGAAAATTGTGACTAATCATTAGGCTGACCTAATGATTAGATGGTACAATTAAATAGTTGAAAGTCACCCAATGTCCATAATTTGTATTTAAAATTGCAAAACAAATAATTTAAAATGATTCAGTTGATAATGATTAAATGCCTATTTCCGAACTGCAGTCGAAATATCTACATGTACATTGCCATAAGTCTATACTGTTCATTTACAGTGAATTGTCATGGAAAATAATTTGCTGAAACAATGGAAACGCACTTGTTTGCTATTTTGAACAGTCAATGAAAAGTACAATTTACAAAAAACCTGTTGTCAGACGGTCTATATGAGTGCTCAATAAATTACTGAGATTAGTTCAATTAAATGTCATGAAACCAACACTTGTAATAGTGAAAATGAATTTTGCTTCATTTGTCCCAGATTGGGAAACCCATTTAATGTAAACAACCCCACCTCAAATGTCCAGGCCCCCCTGTATATCATGCCAGTATGATTCCCAGACTTTCCAGAAAGTGGGAACCCTGCACTGCCAGCCTACGAGCCTTGAGGAAAAGTCCACTTTCTCCTGGCGTCTATGGCGAAGCAGGGCATAATGCAAAGTAGTAATATTTATTAATAATAATAAATAGAGTCCAAGCTTAAAAAATAACCAACGGCGAGAAGCCAGACATAGCTTGTATTCGCCTATCAGTTATTACATTAATGACATTGACATACCAGAAAAAAACAAGAAAAAAAAAACACTTCATACAACTGCATGTCCATTTTCCAAGTGCAACCAAGTAAGTTCGAAAATTTGAAATTTGTTCAAGTTTTATACTTCTCCTGCATGTCTCTCATCGAAAGCAAGCTTGCAGACGACATTGACGCTTTAATGGCAGTAACAGGCGTTGGTGCAACGAGCCATCAGACCAGATGGAACTTGAGATAACTGCAGAAATGAAATCTGGTGTCAGGAGTCTTTCTTGTGCATTAGGGTAACCAGCCTGCACTGTCTGAGCACTGTCAAGCGTTATTCTGGATTTTCAAACTTTTCTTCGAAAAGTCCATTTTTTTTCGCAAAAACCTCAAGTTATTAGGCGTCTATAAATCGAGCGTTTGTTTCCAAGCACGCAAGCCTTGCTTTTTTGGCCGATTTTCAAGCTCGCCATGGCGAATTTTTGCTCGTCCTTAAATTTCCTGCGAACTGCCATGGCGCTTGGTGCAGACTTAAAAATTCCCGAGCACTTCCATAACGCATAATATATCGACGTCTATGAAATTTTTCTAATTTCTGACTTAATTGCTACTTTGGATGCCGCGCGACAGTCTTAAAAGCCCGGCTAGACCGGGGAACAATTTCTTGAAGGTGCTTTTTAAATTTCCATAGACTAGCGAGCCAGACTCAAAAAAGGCACACCTTGAAAACTCGAAAACTGCATGAGCATGGCAAACTCTGGAATTTGCACCGAAACTGAAAAAGGGGATTTCGTGCCCTTTACCAATCCAGACATGTTGGGCAAAAAACGCTGTAAACACAGACTAGCCAGCGTTGGTCAGACAGTAGGACGTTTGGAAAAAAAATCGAAATGTCACCATGGTTTCGAGGGCAGAGGTCGAAGTCGATCGATCGATCACCTACATCGATCCAAGCTGCACAGAGTTGTGACCAAGCGTCACAAGCATTCACTGCTACTGCACACGCCTTGTTGGAAAGTGAAGCCTGCCTGTTTATTTGGCAATGTAATGTGATCAGTCACTAGTCTGACCAAACGAAGTTGAAAAACCGACTTCAACATGTTGGCTACAGACAAAACGCTTATAGCATACAGTAGGTACTTCGTATAAATGTACTATAGATGGCAGCACCATATATATATAGGGAGTTTAAAAACCTGCTGCAGACCATACAGGCCATAGTCATTTAATTTATCAACCTGTTTTAACAAGAACATCTCAGGCACTCTTAATCACACCAGATGCAGCACTATAGGAAATTCATCAACCTTTTACAGGCTTTTCCTGACTTTCCAGGTTTTGAAATTTCCCTGACCACCCTGACCACTCAAAGTGCAAACATGGCATATGTCAATCTAAACAGGAGATAAAACACATTTTCATAAGTTTTTCCACGGAACAGCTTGTCATCCCTTGATTTTTGTGTTAACCAATAAACGAGCCAGGTAAAATGTATTATTAATTTGTTGAATTTCCTTGACTTTTTCAAAGCAGGTCCATTTTGCCTGACTTTTCCCTAACTTTTCCAGGCGGTTTCAGTTTCCCTGGGGGAAACCATACATGTACACTGTATTTAGGCATGCTTTGAATCTGTTAAAGACTATAGATGGCAGCACCATAGAGAATTTATCAACCTTTTAAATACATGTACTAGGCACTGTATACTGGCCAGTTAAGTCTAAGACACCATAGGTGGAGTTACACGCAATTTATTAACCTACTAAAAACTATGCACGTAGATGGCAGCACCATAGACCTGCAATATTTACCAGTACATGTGCTATTAAGGGCTACAGCTGGCAGCACCATAGACCTGCAGTATTTACCAGTACATATGCTATTAAGGGTTACAGATAACAGCTCTATAGACCAGTAGTATTTACCAGTACATGTGTTATTAAGGGCTACAGATGGCAGCACCATGAGGACGTTCAAATATCATATGATCACTTTTTCAAAATTTTCAGGACCCCTCATTGGGTCAGCATTTGTCATCATTTTCAGTATCGCTCTAAATAATGAGTTATTAGATCAAAATTATTTCAGAAATGAATTTTAGTCCATTACTGTAATATTTAAGCAAATCATGTAATTTTTTTGCACAACTATATCATATCCAGAATTTTAACCCAATGTTTACCAAAACAACTCTTTTGGTCAATTCCTCCCCCAAAATATAATGTCATAATACTTGAACATGCTATGGACACTTCACTTTCAACACCGATGACCATAGATGGCAGCACTATATGCACTTAACCTGACAAGACTAACCAGTCCATTACTTCCAAAAGCCTACGGCGCATGCGCGATGCATTTACGCTTAGTTCGTTCCACCTGGTGGGCGACACAAACATCTCAAAACCCTTCCTGCCGCGCAACCCGATCCTCGTCTGGCATTGTTCGCTCCTTTTTAGATATTGCAGCAAATTCTGCATGAAACAAAGCAAAAAAGGCAGATTCTTATGCAAATAAGGCATTTATGGTTATATGGCACCAATATAGTCAGAAGACGAAAACAAAATGGACACGCATGGTGGGCTTCGCATTACCCACTGCAGGTCGCAATGGCGCCCAAAGAGCTGCAAACAAACATGGTGTCCATGAAATTCGAGTGTTTCGAGTGAACCAAAGTACGGATCGTTCTGAAAATCTGGCATTGGCAAGAGACCCAACAGCCGAGCAAGACAAACATCACAAAAGAACCAGAAAACACGATTTCTTAAGCCAGCATGGTTTCTGGCGCAATTCAAAATGGCGTCCAGCGTTTCGCACTGTGTCGAATTAAATGGCGAAATTCCCTCGCCAAATGGGTTAATTCGGGACGTATTTGCACATACTTTAGACGGGCAGACCCAGTTCCCATCGTATATTCATACCCTATATTCATCCCCGCATTTGCATGAAACAGCGTGCTGAGGAGCCATGGGCGTCGACTTTTAAAATGGCTTTTTCTATGCGTTGCATAATGAGGCATGCATGCACGGACGCATAAATTAATCCGAATGGCGCAAATTTGCTGCAAAATGAGGCTTTGCATTTCAATGCACGCTGCCTGCTTTTTTCATCCAAAACTCGGGTTTCAAAATGGCGCAATGCGAGCTTCCCGTTGGAAAATGAGCCACTGGTGGGCTGTTTGAACGCCATCCAAAGCCATGGATGTTCTGAAATTTAACACGTCGCACACTGGGGTATTTGGTGCCAAAAGCTGGTCAAAATGTGTTGTTGTAGTCGTGAAGTATGTGACAAAACGCATTCCTTAGCTAATATTAATGCAAAATGATACCTTTTCAATAGTTTTCGGACTTTTATATTGGTTTATATAAAACAACATCTGCATACCTGTAGGTGTTTGTTAGCAGCTTTGACATGTTGTCCAATGGGCAATTTGGTATGTTTAATTATAGTGGGTGTCAGTTGGTGGCAGCCAAAAGTTAATACTTTGTCAAGTATTTCTTTGCAGATCTCAACAGAGAATGAGAAGGTGGTGACTGTTCAGGTGTCATCTAGTCATCACCTTAACATGATCTACAGTTTATGTACAGAAACTACATGTGGAACCTCTATCTGTTGACCATCCAAGGGACTAACATGTAAGCAATCCGGTCAACACAAGGAGGTGGCCAACATATGGAACGAGGCTTTTGTTGGTCCAGGATTTTATTCCATGAACTGCAAGCAATTACATTTTACAGAAATCATTCATCAATAATCCTATTAAAATATACATGTACATAATACATGACCAGTATTGCTAATGTGCTGTACATTTATCCAGCAATTACAGGTACTGCACAGTAGTGCTTACAAATTTCGTTCCAGACAATTAACCTAGCTGTTGTGGTAATAAACAGGACAAATCTCGAATCAAATTCTGCAATGTTTTATTTATGAGATTCCCAATAAAAAGGGAATTTCCCCTATTTACTGCCAAGCCCCTTTTAGGCTGAATCAGTACAAAATGAACTCTTCCTCTAGCATAGAGACAGATACTATTAAGGGGTGTACAGGATAAGTTTTGCAAGCAGCCAATTGGGACCTTGCAACGAAAGGGTCGCCACCTGGTGGTAATCTCGTATCGTCTGCTATAAGTAGGATAACCTAAG
>JAQGAF010003923.1:0-15817 GCA_034687865.1 Kryphioiulus occultus
AGAAGGAAGTTACGGTAGGAACAGATTTAATTTATCACTTTACGTTAATTTAGCATCGCTCGGTAATTAAAAACCGTTAAATACCGATTAATGAGGCTACCAGGAATGCGCGCGTATATATATTGGGTTGGTTTATTTCGGAAAACAGACATTTTGCTCATGGCAAAGGAATAGCGATGAACCGATGAGTTCGATATGAAGAAGACAAGATGGAGGTCCAGTTGTTGTTTTTACTCGACCGGAAAGCGATTCAAAAATACTGTTTGCGGATCCTTCTGGTATCGTTAATTGATTCCGGATTTATATTCTAGTGTGTAAAAGCTGAACAGACTGCGTTCGTGAAGAGTAGCAGCTATGCTTAGATGTCCAGAAATTGCGGCGGTCGTCCTATAAAAAATCGAGTTATTTAATTGCTTTATTATTTTTGATTTGAAGACTGTGTAACCCTCTCGACTTGATATAACAGCTTCGTTAAGCTCCCGATAAAGGGAATAATCGTTATCCTTTCGATAGGCCTTTCGGGCAATTAAAGCCTCGTCGAAACCCGCAATTTGACTCTTCTGAACCATCTGAACTTTTAAGTTCAAACAATTTAAGAAAATCCCGTAAAAAACCCGGCTTTTTTAGCTGTTTTTTGATTTTGCTAATGTGTTCGTTCGTGGCCGAGATGGCTAGAAAGCATTTCTGGCTCATTTCGCTTCTCTAAAAGTGGGTGGAGAGACGGGTGCGCGTTGCCAGGGCAACGGTGTCAATCAATTCATCTTGGAGGCGTGGCTTATTCCGAGCAGCTGCCGCGGCCGAGGTTCTGAGAAAAAGGAAAATCTCGACTTTCGCAAAATCACCTATGGCGAATTTTGCTGGGATTTTGCTTACGGTCGACCAAGTTCAGACCAACTTCGGCCAATGACCATTTTTAAGCAATGACATTTTATATGGCCAAAATTGTTGTCCACGATGGGTGCTATCAACCTATGACCCTCAAACCGAATTTTGGGCCTTACTTTACTTTATGCCCTGCTTTGAATTTCAACGATTTTAATCAGAACCACTTTGACCACTGGCTACTGCTCGCCAATGACCGTGTCTATGGTCAAGCTGTTGTCCATAATGGGGGTTACAACTTGCCACCCGCGGGCCGAATTTTGGGCTCGTACTTAAAATTTTGACCGACTAGGTCGAGTCCGGGTTTCTTTCGCTCGGCCATGCCGTGTTCGAGTCGCTCTCCTGCCGCCAACCGAACGGTTGGATTGCCGGACTCTGGTGCTCGCATAGGCTCAGGGATAGTGGAAAAAAGCAATTGTGGCTCGGATGAAGAAAAATTGCCCAGCAAATTCTGAAAGGTAAATCGAAGAATATGGCCAGTGCAATTTCAATGGTCAATGCATTTTGTATGGCCAATGATTTTTCAATGGCGCTATATACAGTATATAGGGACCAATGCTACTATATATGTCCAAATGCTTTGAATAGGGTCCAATGATACTAGATAGGACCCAATGTTACTTTATATGACCCACTGCTCCTATAAGGGGCCCAATGCTAGTATATAGGTCCAAATGCTTTGTATACGGTCCAATACTACTGTACAGGGTACAATGCTACTAGATCGGACCCAATGTTACCGTATATGACCCATTGATGCTATTAGGAGCCCAGTGCTACTGTATAGGGCCCAATGCTACTGTTAGGGCCCAATGCTACTGTTATGGCCCAATGCTACTGTTATGGCCCAATGCTACTGTTAGGGCCCAATGCTACTATATATGGTCCCTTGCAACAATATACAGTATATAGGGTCCAATGTTACTATATATGACCCATTGATACAATTAGGGGCCCAGTGCTACTGTATAGGCCCTAATGCTATTATATAGTCACCAATGCTACTATATATGGTCCCTTGCTACTATATACAGTATAAAGAATATATAGGGCCCAGTGTTAATATATAGAGCCCATTGCTTCTATAAATGACCAATTGCTACTGTATTGGGCCTAATGCTTCTATATAGAGTCCAATGTTACTAAAAGTGGGTGGTGAGACGGGTGCGCGTTGCCAGGGCAACGGTGTCAATCATCGAGACTGGGCTTCATCTGGAAATCTGCCGAGGTTCTGAGCAAGAGGAAAATCCAGGACTTAGCAAAATCATTTATGGTCGATTGTGCTGGGAAACTTCTCTCGATCGGTCGTTTTCAACGCCGCCTACCAAACTGACCCAATGGGGATTGCTGGTGCTTATTGACAAATACATGGCTCCTATACATGTACATACTGTAGATGTGGAATTTATGAAAATAAATTAGAAAAATAGCGCGAATTTTGCGCACAATAAAATCCTAAAGTTTGCCAAAGTCTATGGGCAAATAGGTATTGGACATACATGTATAGTATAAACACGAATCGGAAAACACTAAAAGACCTTAATTTTGCAAATTTAACTTACATGTAACTTCTCGAAACTACATGTATAATAAACGCTGACAAATTTAAATGTTTTTCAAATTCGTAAAAATTGCCGAAATTCAATTTCACAAAATTGGCAGTAGCAAAAATCCTTCGTGATGGGATTTGCAGTTGTAACGATAATACATTTTGTAAATATTCGACTATTCTGCTGAGACTAACATGCGACTATTATAGGGTTTTTTTACGAATTTTGCAAAAGTTGTTTATATTGGCTTTGCGTGTATTCCATAAAATTTACTTATTTCTAATTAATCAAAATCAATCTATTAATGTTTTAATTAAGTCTAAAAATTTGCCGATAGATTTCTCGACATTTTTTTTCGTGTCTTCAGACTGATGAAATCGTGATCCGTGATATCGTTTTAGGCATTAGTGCAACTTCTAATTTATTGTCCTAACTTTTTAAAGTTGTGCAGTTCAGCATCTCGTTATTTTAATCGTGAAATCATAGACTCAGATTAGTACAAAATTGTGATATTTAAATCGCATAATGCACCCCTTTTATGCGTTTTTAAAAAAATATTATAAAGATATTTGATATTATTCTTGATATTTTATATACGTAAGCTTATGTACACTGGGTCGCTTTTATGTTTCATGCTTTTGCATTGAAACGGATACCTTCGCTTTGCTATCGTAGGAGGGAGGAAGGTCCCGTTTGGCTGTTCTGTATTCCTTTGTTTGTCACCTGCACATCCAAGGTCGACTTATGGCTGCGTATAGGGGGAGAGAAGGCTGGCACGTACTGACGGGGCAGGCTCATAAAATTCACGCTACCCGTCTTCATCGCATAATCGCCATTCGCAAATAGCGAGAAGATGGCGGAGAAGCTGGTTCGGTCAAAGCGTGCATTAAATGCAACGGTTTTTTTTATCGTGGATGACTCAATTCTAACCGAAGTTCATCAATGTGAAATGCTGGCCGACTAGTGAGCATAGCTTGCATAGGCAGTGCTTGCATGTACTGTGATGTACAGCACATGTGAAAATCTATGGACAAGGAGTTCGCGATAGGCTGGTTGGTCAACGTCTTTTGAGGACGATAAAAGCAGATCAAAAAGACGATAAACAAAAATCGTCATCCTCGTAAAAATAACAAATTTTACAACTTTTCTGTTGTGGCTAATGCAACCAATTTTACACAATTTATTATAAACAGAGTATTATTACAAAAGTTATTAGTATGCATAATTTGTTTTTATAATTTTGACGATATCTGCTAAATTTATTTACAGATTGATTTTTTGAGAATTCATCGAAATCAAAGAATTAATATTTTGAGGATTTCTCAAAATATGGCAGCATATTTCGCATAATAAGCGCATAATTTTTCATGGATTATTATGAGCTTTTCAAATTCTTCTAAATTTTTCGAATTTTTCAAACAATAATCTTGTACGTATTTTTTTAATTGTAATTTTTTCCGCAAAACGTTAGTTCTCTCTCTTTTTTTTGCTTAATTTTTTTTCGAACCTGATAGCACAATACGCGTTGCAGAATTTCCATAACGGCGGTGTCGCAGCCCGACATAAGGCAGCTGAGTAGCTCGCGGGGGGAAGCCAGAAAGTCATTGCAAGGAAGCGCAACTATCAGCTAGGCCCAAGCTGACAGGACAATACCGGCTGTTCATCTGACAGGCCATATGAACTGTGGAAAATTCAAGTACCAAAAGTTGCATTACACGTATTTTGATATTTTTTCGAATACTGCAAGTTTAACTAAGTCTTTTACGAATTTTGAACAACTTAATTATGGCATTTTCCCGAATTATTCAAACCTTGTTTCTTAATTTTTTTAAGAACTTAAATTTGTCACTCGATCAGTTTATGTATTTATTATTTTTTATATTCATTTAATATAAAAGTAAGCCTCATTATTACTTTTAAATATTGTATGTTTGTAAAATTCATCAATTCTTGTAACGCTTCCAAGCATTTTCGTCGACGGCAATCCTTTTAATTCCTAATGAGCTAAAATTAATTATTTCTGATCTAACTTTTTAAAAGGCTCTAACAATTCAACAATTTTCTGATCAATGATTGTGTTATTTTTTTGAGAGGGGGTGGAGGGAGGTGATAATCATGAAAAAAGTGATGATGTAACATTAAACGTCTCCTATTTAAATAACTTAACAAATAATTTTTCGAGCTTTATACAACTGCAATACAATTGCAACATACTTGTTGAAAATTAGTATTGAATGATTTGTATTCAGATTTCTCCGAATTTTAGGGAAACTCATTTTAGCCTATAATTAGAAACCAAAACACCGTGTCAATACCTACGCCTTTTCGAGCACCCTGTAACTCGAGTTTTTTATTTTAAATCTTGCCCGCTAGATGACACTACCCAACTTGTACATGTCTGATTTTTGGCGGTTTATTCGTTCTTAACTTTTTTCTCCGCATTTGAAAGATGCTGCAGCATTCGAGGTAGTTCGTTATTATTTCATTTAGCGCTTTTATAAAAACAAGTATCAAAATGCAAAACTGGACAGGGTGGCAACTTAAGAAGCTGTTGACTGAAATCTCAAATACCCGTTTGTACAATTGAACGGATTGCACAGAGTTCACATGTGAGGGAGGTTAGGAGAAAATGCAAAAAAAATGTAACCGACAACCATTTATGGAAAACAAATTTTCTGCCATTATAAACTCCAAATTAATCACTTGTAATTGAGAAATTTCAATAACGAATTCTAGTATGGGATTTCAATATGGAGTTTTAGAAGGTCTAATCTGACATATCCTTTTTTCAAAGACTGGTATTTTCGAACTTGACACCAATTTTGGAAAAATTATTTATGTGACCTTTAATAGGTCATACTGTTGTCAAGAACTCAGCCTATATGCAGTGCACATGTACATTATATAAATGTAAATGTGCTCTTGTGTTGATACCAGAGATGTCCTAGATGATGTCAACTTTGTTACAATGTAACAACCATTTGTAAAGGGCTCCGAGCTCTCGTGGTTCTTTAGTTTTTGCATGGCAATGTATCCGCAATGAACTATGGAAATCTAGTTTGCCAGGTATTAGGGATGTACAGTAAAGCCATCGACCTATGCAGTGAAGTTATTGGCGCACTGAGTGACAAATGCATTTACATGTAGAAAATACCTCGTCATGAAAATTTAATGATTCCATTTGTGCACTGGTATATGCTTTCCTATAAGATTTATTGAAAGATTTGCTAAAAATGCTGAAATCAAAGGGTTTTGTAAATAGGGTTGGAATAAAAAGCAGTCTTCTACAGTATGTATAATATACCAAAGGCCATATGATTTTTTATAATTTCAGGTCAAACTGCATAAACCTCGGTGCTGCAAAACAAGACTGTGCGCGGCAGTGGCTTCCAGTTTAAATGCGGTGTTACCCAAAGTGTAGCCAACATGTACAGTAGTTTTAATTCTGTGCAAAATCACTATGATTACATGAGAGTATTCACTCGCCTAAAAAGACTGCATCACTGTGCTGTATTATTATGAGCACTGTTGACATGAAAGAAAAGCAGCGCGTGGATTTACGAAAACCTGATACGCATCAGGGAATAGGCCTATTTTAGTAGGGTTGTAAAAGGGAGCCTTTTTCGTTCAAAAACGCGCGATTAAAACAACAAATTTAGGCTTTTGGCGATTCGATTTTTAGCACATTTCGACTTCGCCTAAATTCTAATCTTACAACAATCGGAAAAACGGATATGCTGGCAATGCATCAGGTTTTAGTTATGGCGAAATTTTACGTGAATTGATGCATGGTGTATCGATTTATTAGCCCTTCTGCAGAAACTTAATTTTACTTGCATAAACTTGATGCAAGGTTAGTACATACATGTACGTACGTTTTTTTAGTTTTAGCGCATCCTGCATGTAAACATAGTGATAGGCCAATTTCATAGACAATGTGCACTATAATTTAGGTATTTAGGTTAGTTTGGATATCTTTTCATATTTATATAGCCTGTGACAATTATCTCCCACTGCAATTTGTCACATGTATAATTTTAATCATTTTGTTTTTTTCATGTTGCAAATCTCCACATTTGAAAGATGTCACTTTTCTGAACATTATAGCAGAAGTAAGTTTTGCGCTAAATTATTAATTCAGTTTTTAATTACAAAACAACTCGGTGCGTTAAAAGTAAACATTTAGATCTAATGCATTTTTTTCATTACATGTATATGAATATTCTGTTTTCAAACATGTAAATTTAAGTAAAAAATTTCATGCCCATGGCGTCTAACTTTCACAGTGAAATTTATTTTTTTTGCACTATATAAGAACTACACTGTAAGTAAATCTAATTTTTTTTGCATAGGACATGAGAGGGTTTGATAGAGGAGGGAGGAAAGCTTCTACTTGGAAGGGCTTAGTAGCTCGACCTCTCAAGACCTTGAAGTGGTTATGACGTCGGAACAGCATTCAAACCTCCAATAAGTGCCATCTATTGCACAATAGAGAGAACACGGGAGGAATTCTTTATTCCGTCAAATATAAGTGGCGATCGTTTTCATTCCGTAAGTAGTCTTGTGTTTTAATCCTTGATATCGCGTTTTAAATAAGACGGTAGATATGATATAGTCGAGGGTGCAGGTGAAATAGAATTGAAAGCAACAGCTCTTTTTCTTTTCGCCGATTTCGCAGTCCCATGGCAGCATTTGGCGCCATTTTGATCTCCCATTTCTTGTTTGTGTACAAATCGGGGGGTTGTAAAATAGCTAATTTGTTACCGTTGAAAGCATGGGAAATGATGGAATTGAATTGTAAGAACGCACACGCAGGTTCATAATGTAAAACAATTTGCATTCAGTTGCTACCAAAAGTCCGTAAATCTTGAGTAGCAAACGTGTCATGCTGGCCTATTTGTTTGGCTGAAGGTATTTAGGCTTAAGCCTAATGCACCTTCATTGCTGTTTAAAACTCTTATGAAGTTTAAAACCCCGTCGTCTTTTCCGAAAAAAAGCCTGAATTCTATTTGTTGCTGCAATTTAAATGAACTGGTAAACAATTATCACAGACATCGCTTTATTTTGGATCATCGTGACAGATCTGCAGATTGCGAGAGAAGCAAGAATTTGTCAACAAAGCATTTTGACAATTGGAAATCGCATTTTATTGCGAGCAATGTTCGAAATTTTGTCACGAACATTTCTGCTATCTCTGTTGACTGAGTTTGCAAAAAACTTGTTAATATTTATTAGTGAAATCTAACTAACAATGTTTAATTTATTACAGGTTACTTGTTGGCTATTCAAAGTTATGTTATAGCAAGTGACAATGCCACCCAAAGTTGTTCCAAAGACTCCAGCTAAAGTCAACTATCCACCTGGCGTGAAAGAAATTACAGATAATTTGGGCACAGATGAGCTCGTTAGAAGGCTAAAGGTGTGTGGATGACATGGCAATGTGACAATGTTCAGTAAATTGACCAGTCATTGAATTTCTTGAAATGCATTTTATTACAGTCATGTGCTCAAGCTTTTCAAAATATGGGCCAGGATGATGACAACCAAGAATACGTTGCTTTATCTATTCATTTGGCCCAAGACATCTTTTTGGAACATTCTAACAAGGATGTGAGACTTCTCGTCGCCTGTTGTATTGCTGATGTCTTCAGGGTTTATGCACCTGATGCTCCTTATAAAGAACCTGATCATTTGAAGGTGAAGGCATAATCTGAAGTTCTGAACAGGATTTACAGTATTTAGACAAGTCTTGAAATTATGATTTTGTCATTTCAGAATATTTTTCTGTTTTTTATCAAACAATTGAGGGGATTGGAGGATCCTAAGGATCCAGCCTTCAAAAGATATTTTTATCTTCTTGAAGTAAGAATGTGTTACGTATTTCAAGTTGAATGACTAGTCATAGCATGCAAATAGCCTACGTAGCAGCCCACAGGGCCCTTCGATGCGCTATATTTGACTAATATACAGTTTAAATCCGAGCTTCCTAAACTTTTTAGTTCATTCGCCAAAAAACAGCTTATCAGAAAGTCCCTTTTACCCATTTCAGGTAACTATTATATTAGCAGGCTCAAAATATTGGTACAAACTGACTGATCAACTACCACAGAGTAGTTCTTACTTTTACTGAGAATTTTAATGTGTATTCCAAAGTGTCGTCACCAAAGAAATAACGCCCAATTTTGGATAATTTACCCAGGTTTTGGAAGCAGGGGTTTAAATACTCATCGTTTTATTATACATGTATATATGCAGAATGGTTAAGACTCAAGGCACTGAGCCTTTTAATGTATAATTTTCTGTTACAAAGATGCTACACCTTTTGTCTTTAATTTGGAACTCAAAGTTAAAAGTATAGTCTTTGCTTATTTACCATAATATGGCTTCCTTCAATTTAGAATCTGGCTTGGGTGAAGTCCTTCAATATCTGCATCGAATTGGAGGAAAACCAAGAAATATTCTGCCAACTTTTCACCTTAATTTTTAGTATTGTAAAGTAAGTTTAATGCTCTGAAATATGTCTTTATCTTAAATCATTTCTTATGTTGCATATTTGTTGCACAGTGATGATCATTCTACCAAGGTGAAAGGTTTTATGCTGGATATGATGGCACCTTTGATCAGTGAAGCTGATTCAGTGTCTCAAGAACTCCTCGACAGCATTCTATCTAACATCATTGAACCAAGGAAATCGCAAAACCGAAATGCCTATAGCTTGGCAAAAGATCTCCTAAAGAAAACTGACACCACCATTGAGCCTTATATTCAGGCAGTAAGTTGTCCTTTTTAGATGAGGCAATTCGAGAAGCATTAGAAAAGTTATTTAATACGTGTTTTGTTTGTTGCAGTTTTTCAACAATGCACTTATTCTTGGTAAAACATCAGAAAGTGATGTTACTACTCATTTGTACGACTTAATTTATGAATTAAATACCATATCACCTAGTGTTCTCTTGGCTGTTTTGCCACAATTGGAATTTAAATTAAAGGTTTGTTTGTGACAATTCTTTATGACAAAAGTGACTTTAACAGTAATGTTCTTGCCTGGATGATATATTTGTTTGAATCGTAAGGCTGCGATTTAATGTTTAACAGATAGTTGATTGCATGCAAGAATGACCCATCCTTCAAATGTGATTATTTCATTGAGTTAATATTCGCAATTTTTTTTGTCAGAGCAATGATGAAAAAGAAAGATTAGAAGTTACAAGGCTGTTGGCCAGGATGTTTTCTGACAAGAGTTCTGAGCTAGCTTTTCAGCACAAATCTTTGTGGACATGTTTTCTTGGAAGGCAGGTTTTTTAATTTATGACACAATTATATGTAATTTAATTACAATTTATGTAATTTAATTTTAACTGCATACTTTTTAACTGGCCAGATTTAACGACATTAGTGTAAGTGTGAGGACTCGCTGTGTACAATATTCTATGCACTTTCTTCTCAATCATCCAGATCTGAGAGCAGATATAACAGGTAAAATCCATAATACATGATTAGTTATGAGCTACCTTGTATTGAAATGTTGAATTTAATGCTACTCTGCAAAATTATTTTATTATGTGATCTTAAAACAATCTCCACGATTTTATCCTAGAGCAACTGAAGCTGCGTCAGCATGATCCTGAAGAATCTGTGCGATATGAAGTGGTTTTGGCAATCATTAGTGCAGCGAAGAAAGATTTCACAAGTATCAGCGATGAACTTTTAGATTTTGTTAAGGAAAGAACGCTTGATAAAAAAGTAAGGATGCCAAACTGTCCCGTTATTCTTCAGTGATCTTTCAGCAAAAAATAGCTACATGCATTGACATTTTATTTTTAATTTAACAGTTTAAAATACGCAAAGAAGCTTTAGTCGGATTGTCTATGATTTACAAAAGTTGCATGATAAACCCTGAAATACCTGACTCTACCAGAGAATGTGTGTCTTGGATAAAGAATAAAGTTCTTCATGTGTATTACCAGACTGCATTGGAAGATAGGTACATGACTTATGGCATATTTATTTACAACTCAGGCTATGTTCAATTTTTAAAGTATTTTTTCCTATTGAAACAGGTTACTTGTTGAAAGAATTTTGCACACCTGTTTAGTACCGTATCAACTTCCCCCTGAAGAAAGGATGAAACGGATGTATCAACTGTATGCAACAGTCGATGACCATGCTGTTAAAGCGTTCAATGAGTTGCTGAAATGCCAGAATGTGTAAGTGAAATCATCTCAGGTTCTTTTGAATTAAGTTTTAGTACAAAATTGGCTTTGTTTCAGTTGACTGTTCTCACAACATCATAAGTTCGTGAATACAATACTCCAATTTTATCGACTTGATACTTTGGGAATTTTGTGAAAAAAATGCATATCATCTCAGGATGTCGTAGGGGCATAGTTATAGAAAATCTACAATTATTTGGTACTAGGACGGACAATTTAATTTTTTTTACCTTGTGTAACTATACAACTCAACAAATAGATCCATCCATATACATAATTACTCATATTCACATGCTGAGAATCAAATCGCCTGAATAGAACGTCGTCATGTTAAGACAATTTCGCACCTTCAGTACACGTGCTACTTTCAGCCAATGAGCTTGTTAGTTTAGGAAAAACTGATATTTTAGGTCATAGATCACAGAGGTCAAACGTTTATGGCCATTCTTACTTTTGATGACCCGAGTGTCAACTTGACCAAGTTTGGTCGAAATCGGTCAGATAGTTTTCGAGCCTATTAAGGACGGACGCACACTTGCGTACACAGACAATTGCCAATTCTGTATATGGATTGCTGGGCAAGGACTGTAAACTTGAAAATTTGTATATGTTAAAATTGGTTATATCAAAATCGTCTCATGGGTTATAAGTTTCCACTAGGTTAATAATATTGCAAGAAATGCATCTAAAAAGCGTTCACTTTATTACTTTAATTAAGGTTTAAGACCCGATTTGAAATAGTTGTGCATTAATTTGACAATGTTCAATTTTTAGTGTGAGAAATAATGTGCGAGCTTTACTGGAAGGGCCTAAGGATGGTCCTGATAAAGAAATAGGCCAAAAGATTACACTTTTATCTAGTAAGTGGCCATTTAAACGAAGTATAATTTTTACATAAATTTATTTTTCTAAAAATGCAAATAATATCTCATCTTTTATTTTCCTCATAGAGTCCCTTCCTGAACCTGTGAAAGCTCAGGAGTTTTTGAAAAAATTACATACATTGATCTCATCAGAAAACAGAGTCCGGAATTACTTAGAAATCATTCTTAAGCAGGATTGTTCATGCCAACAAGCTGAAGAAAATGTGGTAGGTATTCTGCTTTTATATCCAAGTTATTTTCATGTTACGGTAATTTCTCGGTTAACCGTATTTTTGAATCACCTAGAAGTCAGTTTGATTCTAAATCCAAACATAGAGATATCTTTATTTTTATACTGAAATATTGAAATATTTTCTAACGATAAATTTTTTAAATTGATTTAAATTACCTTTCTTGAAACCACTGCTAAACCTGGAAACTGGAATGAAACTTGCTGCCTGATTTCTGTTTGTTTTAGCGAGAACTGCTGAAGAAATTGGGTAATCCTGTAATGACAAATGTGTTTTACATGACTATTAAACAACTCTTGGAACGGGTGGCACCTGTACTAGTTGACAAAATGGCTGTCCAAACCTTAATGGTCTATGTGGAAAGGGCGTTACGAGGGGATGATGCCCTTATGGAAGAATTGGGTACTCCACAAGCTCCTGAGAGAGGCCTCAAACTTCTGCATGTAACTAGAATGGTTTAATTATGCTTTTTAATTTTACTTTTGTTTTTGCATATAGTGAATTTGCAATTTTTATTTGCAGATATTGTCGCATGTCTTTCCAGGATCATTTTACTTTCCTGAAATTTATATGAAATTAATGACCTTTCTGCATTCTAATGAATCTGCAGGTATAATACACATTGAATTATGTTAATAACAGCGATAGCTGACCATTTCATGCAGTTGTAGTTTAATGCCTTGTGATTAATTCTAATTGCGAAAACAATTATTTTATATAGAGCTAACTCTGCGCATATTTTGTAACATTGGAGGTCCACTGGAAGCAGAGTATCCCGAAATTGCTGAGTAAGTTATTGCACAAGAATTGTGGTTCATCTCTAGATTTATTAATAATAATTGAACTTGAAATTTTTCTTGTAGCCAATTGATTGAAACATTAAAAACATTTGCTGTCGAAGGGACAGGCAAACAAGCAAAGCAAGCTGTTAAATGCCTATATGTTGTCTCTTCAAAGTCACAGGAACATTTCCAAATTATATTACAGGTTTAAAATTTTATTTCCTTTCGCAAACTCCTAAAATGTTTGATTTGTTAAACTGCTAATTAGATATTTGTTTCTATTTAAGGCTGCAGGTGAACAGTTGGCTCTAGATAAACCTAACTTTTTAACTGCACTGGTAACTATTGGCCACATTGCAATGTATTGTGCTACAGTATTTGGAAATGAGATAAAGAATTTTGTTACGAAAAACATTGTGAAAAACTTACTAATGCAAGATACGGTACGCATATTTAATTCTGCTATAACGACTTGATTTGTTTCCTTATTCATGAAAAATATCTTGCAATTGTTGTCATTTTAGGAACAAATTAGAGATTCGGATGCTAGTTGGTGCCAAGAAGAAATGCTGTCTGACGAAACTAGAGCGAAGGTATGCTTGTGCTAGATGAATATATTGATGAAATTATTCTTTCAACCTATTTTAGTAATTTTAAGTGGGTTCAATTTAAAGTGCCTTTGTTATAAGTAAAGGAAATGAAGTATGTAATATATGTATGTGATATTTTTGTAGACTGAGGGGATGAAAACCATGGTTAGATGGTTGGTTGGCTTAAGAAGTAATCATCATGCTGGTTGTTCAGCCCTTAGATTACTCTCTTCTGTTGTTGAGCATGATGGGGATCTCATGAAACGAGACAAGATTAAGTAAGTGTTTTTTTTTTCAATGATGATGCACAAATTTAAATGAGGCCATTTTATAATGGTTGTTTCTTTGTTAACTTAGTCGTCCTGAAAGAGCATGGCTTAGGATCACGGCTGGCTGCTGTATTTTGAAACTTGCACAAGAGACAGCATTTTTTGATTTAATCACCCAGGAACAGTTTCAGACTGTAGCGAAGTTAATTAATGTCAGTTTTGAAGCATTTCTTTTATGAAATTTGATATATGTAGAATGTTGAATTAAAAACTATTTTATCATTTAGGATGAGTGCAATGCTGTCAGAGAAAGGTTTGCACAGAAACTCCATAAAGGTTTGATAGGATTGAAGCTTCCGCTGGATTTCATGGCAATCTTTGCTTATGGTGCTGCTGAGACCAATCGCGAGCTTAAAAACCACCTGAAGCAGTATCTGTTGGCCAACATTAACAAAAGAAGGGATTATGTTAAGCAACATCCTCTGTCAAGCAGTTGCGTCATTTTTCATTATTCTTTTCTTCATGTCCCCTTTCAAATACTTTACTCACCATAACTGATAGTTGATATCATTAAATACATTTAAAAGATTATTTCTTTGATTGCATTATACTTAAAAATAATGAAAATACCACATAGAAATATTAATGAATGTTTTTTTTTTAAATTTTTACCAAACTTCTTTACTTGTTTTTCTAGGTAAACTGTTACAATTCCTTCCAGATTATGTCTTGCCATATGCCATACACCTATTGGCACATAATCCAGAATTTAAAAAATTTGATCAAGTGAATGCTTTGCAGAAACTTAAAGAGTAAGTGCTGTGTTAATTTTTTTTATTAATGTTGATGCATCACTGCTTACATTGTCTTTTATTTAAGCTGCCTTTGGTTTTTAATGGAGCCACTGATAACCAAAAATGAAAACTACAGCTTTGGCTTCTATAAGCGACTTCTAGAAAATATCAAACTGGCTAAAGATAAGCAGGATCCTGAGAATGAAATGCAAAATATGGTAATTTTTCATTTAAGATTTTGAACAATATACATGTTTCAGATTTCTATGAACTTGATTATAGTATGTTTAATGTTCTGTTAGCTTTCTGTTGGCTGGCACTAAACCAGGCAGTTTAATTCTGCACACAATTGGAAATGTTTAAACAAATGTTGTGCTACCATTGTGAAATTAAATTATTCTGCATCATGTTTAGTGCAACATTCACATTCACTTTGCTGATTTCAACGGTTTTGTTTCAGAAACTATATGCAGTCTGTGATTTGGCCCTTGGCCTTGTGATGTCAAAGACTGCTAATTTTGTCTTGAAAGAATTCCCAGTTGAACCCACTTTGCCATCTAAGCTTTACACTAATATTGACAGGGTGAGTATTTATCCAAGCTTAATCCTTGCAAATTGGGATCAGTGGTTTTCCGAAATTGCCTCTAGGCATATGCTGGAAAAGCTTCTCTTAATCAGCCAAAATGGTGCTTCTTGTCCTCTATTAAACTTTTTTTTTGCTTTCTTAATTTTATCGTATTTTTTAGAATCACGTCAACTCAAAGATTTACCTTCCACCTGAATTGGCCATCATGTTTCCTAAGGTATTAACAGTTCATCAAATATTTTAAAGGCAGGTTTTATTGTTGCTTGAAAAGAACATTCTTCATTAAAACTTGTATTTTTTAGGGTTTAGCATTAGACATTGATCAGCATAAAGCAAAGGCATTTAAAGATGGTCAGGCTGGGCAGAAGCGACCACGTTCAAAACCTGTGAATTCAAATGGTAATGCACCTTCTGGAGATGTCAGGATACACCATGCTGATGATGATGATGTGGGCGATCAACCTTCTGCAAAAAAATTGCTAGAAGGGATGCAAGGCTTGACTCATCAAGAAATAGAAGAAGAAGTAGAAGAGCAGGAAATTGCTATTGATTCATTAACGGAAAATGTTCAGCTGGATCCTGAGAGTGGTGTTATGCACGTTGTCAGTGTAGTAAATCAACCTCAAGAAGAGCAAGAAATTAGGTAACATTAAAGCAAATATGCAATATTTGCAAGCTTCTGTAATTACAGCTTCTTTTCGGTATGATTACATGTGAACCTAATAAGTGAACTGAAACCAAGATGCAACATTTTTTAATTCCCCATCCTTATAATCATTTAAATAAATGATTTCTAATTACTGCATATGGTTTCACGAGTTATTATTGCATCCTTAGTTATTATTGGCAATCTAATTTCACATGTAAAATTTAATTTTGAATGGAAAGTTGTTAACATTTATGTTTTGATGTGGGGGCCTTTATTTATTATTATTTTTTAAAACAACTACTGGGCATGCATTAAGGGTGAGTGTTACACCTGGCCAAATGTTTTCGTGGAATTTGTCCATTTTTTCCGTTTTTGCGGTTATTTTTAA
>JAQGAF010003924.1:0-15812 GCA_034687865.1 Kryphioiulus occultus
AACTGATTTTGATACGAGAATTCTATATAACGCATAACAAATCATTATAACGTGAATTGTCGTCTCAAGCAGTACTCCTAATAGTTGTAAACACCTAAATTTATTACGCTACGGCGCGGGAAAAAAAGATTTTATGTTTTTCATTTTCGCTATAGAAAAACGATAATTCGATATTGTTCGTTTTTAGAACATCAGGGGGGGAACTTCCCGTTAAATTGTTTTCCAGTGTCTGAGACATATTTGATATACCTAACATACAATAAAATAATAACATATAGATTTGACGCTAGTCACTGCATGACTAGACTTGCACGAATTAACCACTTGTTGGTGCAAGTCAATATTCTGTGACAAACTCTTGGGCTAAGATTTACACGTACAATAAAAATCATGTTCAGGTTGTGAATATTTTGAGTCTAAGAGGTGATCGATGAACCTGACCCCTCTTTATCTTTAATTTTGTTCCAAATATGATTTGATTAGTTTACGTCAATTTTAACCTGTTGATTCTTGTCCATCACATGTCAATTTGTACCATATGCACATGTAGCAAGTAGACAAGGACAAGCCAGTATTGTCAAAAAATGCGGTACAGTTCTGGTTTCTTACCTCCGTTTGTTCTCCTTTTAATCTTGTGAGCCCTTTAGTAAAATACTCTGACCTCATATTCATCGTAATTTTTTAGAATTTGGACCATAGCCTCATATGCCGAAAAAAACGTGTAGATGGCGCCAGTGTGAACATTCGCGCTACACTTGTACTAGAGCTGACATAAAAATAAATTTTAAGATTTGGAACTGAACTAGGATTCCCAGGATTTACATTAAAATTCGTCATTTAAAGCGCAGATATAACGAACAACATCTTCTATAATTCGAAAATACGCTGTGGTAGACGGCATGAAGCAACCACAGCAAATCCAATTTTGAGAGTCCGTTGACACAAGGGGGCAAACCGTGCTAGCATAGCATATAGCATCAATGGACGACCATCAGCAGTGATGATATTAAACCAAGTCATGATCATACAACAAGCGTAGAGGTCACAGGTATCGTAACTTTCTCAGAACTTACCTCGTGCATCATTACTTACAATCGCAAATGAATACAAACATAAGAAACCTGCCTTATTCTGGTACGTACGCGATCTATAATAAATTAACACACCAATCGTAATATTTTATTCACAATGCACTGTAAGCAAAGGTCTGGCTAGATAGGCGTTTTTGGAGAGTCGCTTCAGACTTCACCGGGAAATCGCCAACATTCCAAAAACGACAGTATTCAAGAGCATCTGCAAAATTCCAGTGGCTGGTTCATGGAGGTTGAGTGAACTTTGATGATTTTAGGGAAAAGTGTAGAAGAGTGCCTCATAATGGCATTCTTGAGAGTCTCCTCAAACTTCATAGAAAAATCGCTAGCATTCTTAAAACGTCATGAAGAAGAAAAAAAGAACCGACACAATAATTAGACACAATAATTAAATCACGATGAAATTGAAAAGATCAAGCATGGTGAAACAACAAGTTGACTTCTGTAACGATTCAGTCGTCCCACTGTTATCTTGCACAGAATCATCTCCTACATCGAGAGATGGCCTGGAAGAAACGTTGAAAACATTTAATGTATCAAAATAAAAGGCATCATTAAATACACACATTCACAACTCAATGTCACGGAGCAGTGTGGGAAGTGAACGAATTTCTCCCGAAGTTCTGGTTGGGAAACGACGGTATTGAAGTTGATCTGCAAAATTCCAGTGGCTGGTTCATGAAGATTGAGTGGATTTCCATGATTTTAGGAAGGGGATCAGTGAAGAAGAGTGCCATATATAAATACAGTTGGGATGGAGGGAGAAAGGGAAGACAGCCCATCGAAAGCAATACCGAGGCGGACAACCAGATCGGACCTAAGTGTTGGATTCCGGAATTCGCCTGCACTTCTAGATGAACACCGATTTAAAATCTAACGGTTGCGGAACCCACGCCCGTGGGGTCAGCTGCAGCGTCCGACCATCTATATATATAGTTGTTTGTGCTGGTACGCTAAAACCACAGGCTCACCACATAGCGTTCCTTCTCCTCTTTAGTTAGGTATTGCGGAGCTAGGCTACAAGCGAACTTCGTGAAATTTAGGATACGAGAGCCGGTCTCTGCACACCACAAGAATTGTTCGAACATGGCTGCAAGGCGAAGAGTGAGCATCCGGTACACACGTCCGGAAGAAGGTAAGCTCTTGCGATAAATTGGGCTGGTGAGGAGAAACAGACTCCTTGGATGGGAACGAAGAAATGGATAATTGTACGTGGCAGACAGATAAAAGAAAACAGGTAATGCATAGCATAGGAGAAAAAGGAAATATAATAATGACATGTGGACTTCATTTTCCTGTTCTGAAAAGAAATTGAAATTCAAGATGTAACACACTGGAGCACATAATTGACACAAACCAGCATCACTGATGATACCTTCTTCATGTGTTTTCAACAGCCCATATTGCACCCTTATTTTGACAAGCGCTATTCATGCACGCCCTAATTCTACATATAATTCAAAGATTGAATTAGTTGTAGGCTTTTCAACTTGGCATTGCGTGATAATCTTGATATCGTTATAATAAATTGACTTTTTTTTCCAATCTTTCGAACATGTGCCTTTGAAAAACGGAACTCGATTGTCAAATGCGACCTGAATTTTACGTAAATGTATTTGAAAATCTGCTTTTCAAGTTAATAATTCGTTGTTAGTAATGTCAGAAATTTGAGTGAGTTGGGGAAATTAACTTTATTTATTCCGAGACGGTTTGACTTTCCATAATCTTAATCTTCCTTTCCTATGGGTCATTGGCATAATTTAATTGCATTCAGAATCATTTCAAACTCGTCATGTCAGGCTTTTAGGCGATTCACAACAGTCGATTTGATCCAAGAGGTTGCTGTTCATGACCAATTTCTTAAAAAATTTCTTAACTTATAAAGAAATGAAATGATAAAGACTTACTGCGGAGGCTGCAGCATCTTTAGAAGATTCGAAATTCGAATTTCGAACGTTGAGAAAACATGACGTCAGCAACGATCGAATGCGCTGAGGGTGGCGTCCTCTGCCGGGGATAAATGAAAGTGAAGTTACAGGGTGCCAGAAAAGGTAGCGCGTTGAAGCATAACATGCAACGAATTTGGGCCATAGTTATCGTTAATTATCTGAATCTCACAATTTGATATTTTTTGCGTGATTATTTTGACAGGCGCTGTTCATGTACGTCCCCATTCTTCGTGACTTGTAATTCGATGCTTGAATTTATTTTAAATTGTGCAACTTAATTGGCATGGCGTGATAATCTTGATATGGATAAAATGGATAAATAATTTTTTCCAAGCTTGCGAAAATGCCCTTTGAAAGACGAAATTCGGCAAATGCGACCTTAGCTTTAGGTACATTAACAGTATTTGAAAACCAAAACAGGCCTTTCAAGGTAATACATGTAATTCGTAGTTTGTAATATAAATATATGTGGGATGAGGAAATAAATGATTTATTCTGAATGAGACGGTTGGATTTTCATTTTCTCAATCTCTCTTTTTTAGGGGTTGGTGGCATAATTTCCATTCCGACTCGAAGTTTCAATTCTTGAGGCGATTCACAACAGTCGATTTGAACCAAATGGTTGCTGCTCTTGTCCAATTTCGCATTTCATTTCGAATTTCTTAATTTGTAAAGCAATGAAAAGATAACGACTTACCTCCGATGCTGCGTCTTTCGAAGTTTTGAATTTCGAACGGCGAGAAAAAATGACGTCAGCAACAAACGGACAAAGATGGTGGCGTCCTCTGCTGGGGAGCAGTGAAAATAAAAATCTCCAGTTACAGGGTGCCCAAAAACACGTCTTGATGAAAAAGGAGATGTCAATCTGCACGGGTTTCACTGGCAGATCATGTAAACGGTAACACAATTAAGTAATTGTGGGCAAAATAATATAGCCAGACCGGTTTCTTTTTTGTCGTATAATGACCTTGTTTTCTTAATACATAAAATTGTTAAGCTAGTCGAACTTTCATGTATATTATTATGAAGAATAACAGATGAATAGCAGTGACATGGTCACTGTTCATCGCGTCTGAAGATGAAAATATACTGCATGCATGTCGATTTGTGTCAGGTAAAGACGAAAGCAGCATACATGAAATGCATACACGTATAAGCTTATATGCAATAATGTATTTCTTTCTAAAGTTTTTCTAAAAACACACTCAGACAAAATCTTTGCAGAAATGTATTAACAGTTATTTCCAAAGCATCATTTCAAGAATTTACAAATACATTTAAGATCTAAAAATTCTTGGAATGAAAATTTTAAATAATATTTGGAACAACAGTATACCTCCCATTACTTGCACCGCCAATCGATAAAACGTTAGGAGACAATATAGCCCAATGAAAACTCAGTCCTTTAAATAACAAAATCCTTTAATGCGTGTAAATGGAGCAACAGTCTAAACTGACCAACAACTAATAAAATATGGAATTATATACAACAAAACTTGGCTGACTTTGGGTTGCTTAGGGCAGGGCGCGCTACGCGAAATGTAAATTCGCTAAGCATGAGTATTATGCGTTAAAATGCCGCGCTGACCAATCAGCTCTTATCTTTATAAAAGATAAGGTAGTACGTTTCGATGAAGATGCAGGCCCAAAATGGCCGCCGGTGTACTCTACGTCACTATGTCCGTGAAGTTGTGGAGGCCGGGTATGCTGGACACGGGGATGGTTGTTTCGCTCATATTTTTGGCCCAACTGGGGTATGTGTTCAGGCCAAAGATGGCGACACCCAGAGTATTGGTCATCATAAACATGATGCTGACCGTAATGATATTGGACAAAATCCCAGTTCGAAACTAGAATGGTATAATGGAACGTCACCAAAATTGACCAACTTCTGGTTCTGGGAATGACACCAAATAAAGTGAGTTACGCTTACCATAGTGGGCAGCTTCAGCTTTCCGGTCTTGTAAGCGATGGCGTTGGGCCCAGATGCGATGGGCAGTGTGAAGGTCAAGGTGGACGCAAAGGTCACGGGTAGCATGAGGTACAGGGGATTTACATGCAGCTGTTCCGACTGTATCGTTACACGAAAATTAGTTAACTTTTCAAAGCATAGGTAGGTTGCAAGCCGCAAAAAGTAAACTCACCAGATTGGCCATCACCGGAAGCAGCATGGCTGCCAAGGATGAGTTGCAGATAATTTCGGACATGAAGGCTGTGATGATGGAGATTAGGTAGCAGATGACAGCTGAGGGCAAGAAGTTGAAGAAGGCAAACTGGGTTCCGAGGAGCTTGGTCAAGCCAGAACTGTCTGCGGCTGCGGCCATGGCCAGGCCACCACCCTGCAGGAGGAGGATGTCCCAGGGGATCCTCTTCTCCACTACTTCCCAGTCCACCAAGTGGGTCACATGGCCTGTAGAGATTGAAGAAATGGTAAGGTCAAGTATTTGAGGGATGGTTTTCACAGAGTGCAAACTGAAGAAGCAGATCCTTACCTTGTTTGAGGGGCCATTTGGCTGGCAGGATGCACATGAGCAAAATGACAATGTAGGCTGGACAAGAGTCGGTCAGCACCTTGGTGGGCTTGATGAGGTCCTCCCAGCCATCGATGAACTCAGGCGTACGGAAGAACCAGAGCATCAGCAAGAGGGCGAGGCACAGCAGCACGGCACATTCGTGGTACCTGAAAGGTTAAAAGGAGAGGGACAATGAGCATCGCCGAGAAAAAGAACGCAAGAGCACCGGAAATGAGCACTTACGTGATGCCTCCAAGCTCGTCATAGTGCTTCTCCAGCATGGCCGCAATGCGCTGCTTGCGCTCTGGGGACTCCCGCTTGACGCTGTTGAGAATTGGAAAGTGAGTACAGTCGAACTCTTATAACGAGTTCTCGGTTATAACGAGCAAATTGCCATTTGAGATTTGGTTTACCCAGATTTCCATTGAATCTTTCACGGTTATAACGAGCACACTACTCGGATATAACGAGTGAATTTTCGAAAATACAGTATCTAAGACACCAAAACCTAAGTCAACTGTTGGGTTCTCTGTTCATACAGCTATCAAGTTGCGAGTTTACCCTCAGGTGTCCCCCTCAGACAATTTTCTTTCGCAAATTACAGAAAAATAAACATCCGCCAAGGCAAAAACGAAAGCTAGTCACTAGTGCAGTCATTAGTCACTAGTCCACTTACATGTATGACACGTTGGGACGTTAAAGAATTAAGTTTTCATTTTGCTGAAGGGGTTATACAAGTTTGATTTATGGTATTTAAATGTGATCAGGCTTTTGTGTATACAGATTTCCATGAAATGATGACGAGTGCTGGCACATTGGGTAATGGGTCTGAAAATCACGACTATTATGACAAAATACTTGACCATTCAATTTCGTATGCACTGAGGGGGGGATTTAAATTCATTAAAAGTAAACTTGCGTCCGAAATATGTTTTCTAAGCAAAGCAAACATATGTTAATTCACGAGAAGTGAGTTATCGTTAAATGTACGGCGAATTTAGCTCTTCACGGATATAGCGAGTAACGGTTATAACGAGCAAATTGGTTCGGTCCCTTGATGCTCGTTATAACCGAGTTCGACTGTATTGGGTCAGATGGCATCATTGGAAAACCGGAAGTGCGGGAATGCGACTTCTTCAGAACGGAACTGACCTGCATCCCAGGGAGAACAACTGCAGCAAACCGCACAGGGCCAGAACGCAGACGACCATGGTTGGGATCCCGAACATCATCCAAGTGGCATAGCTGACGCCGCCAGACGTTCCATAAATTCTGCAATTTTATAGATTTTACATTTTCAGACCCGATTTAACAGACTTTTCACCAAAAATGAGCAATGCTTTCCGATCACTGAAAACTTACTTGGTCAAGAGTTGCTTGAAGACCAAGTTGGTGGTGGTGCCGGTCAGCGTCCCAATGCCCCCGATGGCGGAGGAATACGCCACAGCCAAAATCAAACACGTTTCGAAGCTGGACACTCTGCAAGATACAGGCAATTTGGTGATTTTGGTTAATTAAGCCTTTTCATGCAGCAAAATTAAGTTATTTCAGGCAGTTTCAGCCTACTTACGGTGGCTTGGTGTCAACCGTGGAATCATTGTCAGAGGCTTCTGCTAACTCCCTCACTTCGACTCCATTCGCGTCAACTGGAATTAAGAGCCACACGATATTTTAGCCTTAGTTTCTCTGACCCAATCTTGGGTTATGGAAAATCGAAATAACCAACTATGGAATAACACCGTGGGCGCCATTTTGATTTTGCGGCCATTTTGAATTTAGGAAGGAAATTCGTTTTTAATATGCAGTAACTTAAACTTAGTTGGAAGGGAGATGTTTTAAATCAAAACACATAGTGCTGATAACGAAAACAACGTCTGACTTTGTACATCTACATGTTCGACAGTATTCGACATGTTCGACGTTTGCAACGCATGGCGGCCATCTTGATTCGGGAGTCAAATTCGGGAAATGCCCTTACCAAACATGACAGCCGTGATGTTGCCGTTGGTCTGTCCGCACTTTCCGTTGCTTTCGATGATAATCTCGTCGCCATTGGGCAGCGTGGCAGCGGTCAGAGTGGACACTGTGATGTCACCGCTTTCGTTGTCGTTGCCCTCATCCGGACTTCCGTCCACCGATTCCAGGTGGCGCATGATGGCGTCCACGATAGGGATCATCATGGCGCAGGAGGCGATGTCCATTATCCACGTGGACATGCACATGGTGGCCAGCATGATGCCCAAGAGCAATCTGTGAACAAAATTTTAAAAGTTGCTTTTCTTGAAAACAATTGATGGCTAGGTCAACAGGCGCTAATGAAAATTAGACTTACAGCCTGGGACTGGTGCCGATTTTCATGAGAATTATGATGGCTATCCGCTTATGGATCCCACTGGACTCGAGGGCCACCCCAGCGATCAGGCTGGACAGGAATACAACGTTGGCATCCTGCAACCACGAAAATAATTCCAAATGTTAACTATCCCCAAATTTGTCTATCTCAGCGCATTATTCAAGTAAAATCGATGCCAAAAATTGTATCGAACATGTTCTAAACAAGTTTAATCCATATTTAGGTGCTAATAATTTGAGGTAATAAGACCAACAATTTAAAAATGCTGCCTAATTAGGATGCTTAATAATTAAAAACCCAAGCAATCCGATCGGAGAACTTGTGCGAGAAAGCAACATCATATCATCCATCCTATGAAGTCACCATGACGCATGCGTCTTCCACCCTTACAACACAATGGATTGAATAACAACTTAATTAAAAAGGTAGTGGAGTGGAACCTATCCTGGGTTTTTCACCCTGGGAAATTACGTTACAATACAACTTCGCGTAAAACAATATTTGACCAATCACTGGACCAATGGAGGAACAGCATTACTTACATTCATATAGACTTGACTGACATCCTCGCTGTTTAGAATGCCCAGCAACGGAAAAGCAAACACTGGAATCAGGCTTACAGCCGCTAAGTGGACAACGTCTGTTATCCAGTAGATGGCCATGATGATGATGACGTAACCACATCTAGATTCCTGCAAAGTAATAGCGAATAATAAGAAATGGGCGTAAAGATCCAAGTTGGTTCATAGCCAGAAGCACTGCTGCCGTGACTCGTGCAAATTATATGAATCTTAGACAATTATTTCTATGTAATTAACCCTTGAGTTATTAAACTAACGATCCTTTTTGTTATGATCCCTTAAGAATCCCTCACCCACTTTTGAAGACTTTAATTATCTTATTTTTGAAGTTCTAGATGTTCCAGCTAAACAGTCATAAAGCCATAGTTGTACATATCATTACAATGTAGTTATACAAAGTTTGGAAATATAAATCGAGTGATAAATAGATAAAATAACTATAGTAATTAAACTATTTATCGAAATTACCATGTTTAACATCACCAATCCAATCCATGCAAATACAACAAAAGAAATTCAACGCGAGAAATAGCAGTTGATGAAATTAAAAATGGGAAAATAAAATCAATAAACATAAAAATGGCGGCAATGAAACCCAAATCAGTCATCAGATAAAAAGGAAAAAAAATCCACAAGACGATAAAAATAATTTTGAATAATAGCATGTAATTGGAAAAAAAATTCTTTGATAGGGTCACTTCGTTACAATAAAATTAAAAAAATACAAATAAATTAGACGAAATTAATCATAATTAATCAAATGTAAAAAAAATTTAAAATAAAAACCATACTAAAAGAAGTAAATACGGAAAGAAAAATAATTGTAATATAAATATTACTTAAAAATGAAAAAAAAAATAAGTCTACAAAAAAAATCGAGATTTTCTTTTGTAAATTATAAGTACACGAAGAAGTTTAGCGAAGTTGGCGAGAAAACGTATGCCCAAATCTTAAAGACTAATAATATTCTGTTTCCGCTGGAGAAAAAAGCTCAACCAATGTTTTAGAGAGAATTGTATTTGACGAAATTATAGATGAAATACATTTTTAAAAAAAGGTTCAGACGCCAATAGAACAACATAGAACATCTTATCGTTAGCTACATCTAAACTGAAAACTTATACTGTATTAATGTTTTAGTAGTATTTAAAAATGAGTGCTGGACTTACATCGGTATTATATTGGAAGAGCATAGGCAGAAGAAGCAGAGGAGTTCCTATAATCACCAAATAATCCCAATAGATCCATATGAATTTCTTCAGGCCCCTCAGCGTTAAGTGCGTCATTGTTGGAGCAAGAGGTGAAGCTGCTGGAGAGAGTGATGAGGACGTGCAGGTTCCGTCAGCCAGCCTGACCTCTTATATACCTGGAGAGATGTGATCAAGGTATTAATTGGCAAAGATTCAGTTTCACAAATTAACGATAAACTCACTTTGCCGATCTATTGTTTGCTTCAAGTTTAATGATTTTTTTGTGCGTGGCCCCCCTCCTTCCCAATGGCAGGGAGCCAAACCCCCCACATCGAGTCATTTATTTAACAGTGAAATGTCGCTGCATTTTACATTGACACGCTATTGAACGTACATGTAGTTTTAACTTTGTTTGCAATCATGCATGTTGGCGAAGGCAATTTGAGATAAAATGGGATCTCGAAGATTAAAAATCCGTGAATGGACTTGCGTACATGAAATTCCGCTGACCGGAAGAACCCAGCGTCCTTGCATTGAAGCTGTTAAATGCCAGAGTATAGACATGTTATTTTTTTACCATTTGACTTCTCTGTTCTTCAACTGATATATGAAAGTTTGCGCTTGCATCACATTATATATGACCCTAAGCAGTCAGTTTGAGACCACAGATGATCATATTGTACGTGTTCTACATGTATATGTACGTGACAACTGACAATTACATGTATGGTCACAATCAGAAATACGCACAGGATTATAAATCTCTCGTTTGGATGAAAATCGAAGTCACAATTGCAAATTTGCATTAAAGGTGGTTAAAGGTAAACAAGTTTTCACATTTGGCATAGGCCTATACAAATTAATTTTTGAAAAGTTACAACAGAAAGTAAACTGAAAGGTTGCCAATATTCAACCAAGGATCACCCTTACGAACTCGCCTTGGCTACGATCAAACTACATTTACATAAGCTGTTCCTTTCAAGTCATCCCAAACCGAATGATATATATAGGCGGGAAATTAAAAAAATGGAACACAAGTTAATGTTCTAAAGTTTGAACAACATTATCGAGCGATTATATCAATGTGTCTGCCAAACGCAATTTCCGGGTCATAACTTCGAAATCTTAAAAGCTCCAGCTCAGATGAAATCATTAACAGTATACAGCTCAATTTCAAGCTCTAGTCGGCAGTCATGGTCCGTCACACAACTTTATTGACAATCAAGCTTTGATTTGTTTTCACTGGATTATTTCTTTGTCTTTCGCTGAAGTTTTGGCTATTCGTCAAATTGCGGTGTTTACATGTCTTGAAGTTGTCAATATCAGTTGACCTTTACACGTAAATTCCGGAACATTTGGCGATGACATTCGAAGTATTTTTAACATGCCCGATTTTACAGTTACATGTGAGTTTTATAAAAACTCTAAGTTGTAGACATTTTTAACAATTTATGCTGGTTTCTGAGACGAATTCTGCAAAATGTTTTGCTGGTCAGTGAATTTCTTGCTTTTTCGTATTCTGGACATTTACGGCATGTACCCGTGTGTTATGACCATGTATCTGTGTGACAACAACTGGCATTACATACCGTACATATACTAGAAAGTTAAATAACGCTAGTACATGTATATTTATTCAAAAGTGATACATTACTCAAAGCAGTTTCATGTTTCATATTTTCAATTGCTCAAAATTACTCAACGGGTAACACAAAGTACTTATTTTGAATTGTAAAACTCCGGTTGAGAGAAATATACGGTAAATTTCTGTGTAATTTCTTCGATTTTTAATTCAGCTCAGTTTTGCGTAAAGAAAGCAGAGTGATGAAAGAGCACCTGAATGCTATATACTGTATGTTTAATGTTAGTTTTTCGAAAGTACATACAACCCTTCATTAAACTTTCACAAGTCGACTAATAAAAACTTGAAACTGCAAATTTATATGCATGCGAATATGTGGGAAAAACCGCTAGCATAGTGTTTGTTTATGCTAAAATACTGTAGAGCACGGACTGCCATTACTAGGCACAATGTATTTTTAGTAAGTAAATGTATAACGGTTGTTAGTCAAGTAACACTAAAAATAACTTTGCTTAGCAAGCTTGACACATGGGCAAATCTTGAGGTAAGTACAAGCATTTGTCAGCATAACCAATAAAAATGGTGCCTATCTCACAAAAATTCCCCACCCCTGGTCCCCTATTCTTTTGATCTAAGAAATATATTTAACTTTTCAGATAAAGCGCTTTTAGAGCAATCTCACTATGTATTGAATAGCAATAAAATCTGATGACAGAGTCGAAAACGCCTGGTTAACAATAAAATAAAACGTATATCGTTGTCCGAAATTTTGCACATCTGTCAACATTTCCACTTGAGAGCTTCAAGGTATGGCAAAAGAACGTTTAATTAAAACATCCTTGTCTCCTTCAATGGTAAAGTCCCCTAACTTTCGTGATTGTATATACAGTAGAATGTAAGCATTTTCAATATAATAACTTGTTTACACAGCTCAATTCATCTACATGTATGTTGATTACAGTTTAAAAACAAAACTCATAGAATTTCTTTTATCTGATAACAATGTTTGGGAAAAGGATTAAAAATGCTTTGATTTTGCAATGAATTGCGATAGATTGACAATTTATTCCCTTGGCGATAACTCAATCATTTTGATCATTGGCTTGTAATGTCGCTTTATATTCTATTCTATATATTCTATTCTACCATATTCTAGTTGTTATCCCACAGCCAAAATATAGATGTGTAGTCTTCCTCACATTGTTAACTTATGCATGCCATTATATGTTTTCTGAACTATCATTCTTCGTTATTCATTGAATTACATCTTATGCAAATTTTGGATATACATGAGTTAAAATTATTTTTGGAAATTGGCCATTGGTGATGCCTGCCGGCGCAACAGCCCATTGAATCCTGAAACATTTCAACCAACCAAACCGGTCCAGTAGAACATGACTGAGCTCAATAATTGAACTTCAAAAATCTACGGGTTTCCCCCAATGTTTGAAACGAGTTAACAATCAGCAAATTGGCCATCCCTCAAGTTTATACTTAGGCTTAAGATAGGCAGTCACAAGAATTAACCGGTTGACATGCAAACACCCAACAAAAGTGAGGATAAGGTAACACCCTATAGCGAACACACGTAACCAAGAATTATATAACTCCCGTGTAGTAATCGTGGTCTGGGCCAATATGATTATCGTGGTAATGCGCAAGGACGTCACTTGATTCTGGCGGCTAGTGCCGTCCTACATATCCAGTGACCCTCAAGGACCAATAAAACCGATTCAAAATCAATGTCAATGAATAAAGAGCATGTGATTGAATAGTGGGTTGTTATTTGTATAGCGCGTCACTAGTAAGATTTTCTCCATTAAAAGGTGTAAGTGGTTTCGCTAGTCAACTGAATTATGACATGTAGGTTTGCATGATTGGAAAAATTACATAAACAACCTTAATAACTTAAATGCTTGACCATGAATTCATCATAAAATGATATTGTTTGGTGTACATATGTTGTCCACGTGTGAATTGTCCTGCACGTTATTTGAGTGTTTTTGCGTTTTCTAAATACACACTGTATGATTATTTAATACAGTGTTTTAAATCAAGTTTTGGAAATATTGCTTCTAAATTATTTGACAGTCGCGTAAGTTGTTTTTCATATTAAGTTAAATTAATGCCAGGTAAAAAAATAAAATTTGCATTTCACAAGCGTTTTCACACTGAGTCAAAGATTAGAAAATGTTTGTTAGGTTTCCTGGTGAAATCTATACATATGCACATAAGTTATGTAAACGTTATCCCTTATGAAATGAATTGATCTATTATCACGCTATAATAGATCACCTAAACATTTTTAAAAATTACCATATATTTTTATGTGTGGACATCGACCATTATATGTGAAAGATAATGGTTAAAAGAGTTCCAGGAAGGCTTACTTAAGATCAGATTTAATAGTTTTATTATTTCGAAGGCAAATTTTTCTATATGGAAATCTTTGCAGAATTAAAAGCATATTATAACAGCTGTTTTGATGCGTGATGGAATCTCGAGCAGGTTGATTGGCAATTAAATTTCCTATAACAATAAACTTAACGAGCACCTAGGCGTTCGCATTCGAATGCAAATCTTACCGATTTGTAAACGATTCTGGTTAAGTTCGGTACAGAAGTTGCTCCCGAATCTTAACGACTGCTTAGCCAATTTCAGCAAATGCATTTGAAAAATAACAATTTTACTAGATCTTTTCGAAACTGTCCTCAGGGCATCGCGAAAACGCTATAGAATAATTAGTAACGTCTTGACAAATCGATTTTTCGTTGCTCAACGTATTCAATCGCTGCCTATAAATAAGTCAATTAAAGCAGTAACCATTATTTCGAGCACCTTATATAGAAAGGTAAGATTTATTACAATTAACACCTGTTCTAATTCGTTCAAATATTGAATGACTGCAAATATTAATTTGAGCGCGAAAGAAGATTAACGTGACTTCAAGGACCGATTTTCGTTATCTAAAAATAGAAACCGGAACTTAAGATGGCATGGAGCGATCAATTCTGCAATTTTATCGACGTAATTGTTTTTAAATTACATGCATGTAATGCTAAAACTTCAGAATTTCGCAATTCATGTATGTGACATGACGACATTTTCCTAAAATAAAGTATCCTGTTATTGAAAATAACGCTTTGGTGTACATGTACATTATGTGTATCAAATAATTACCTTGATAACTTGTCAAAACTTTCTTTAGATATTCCGAATCACTGTTATTACACAACTTTTTTGAAGAATTCCGCATGACCAGTAATTTAAGGTCACTAAATAATTTCTGCAGATACATGTATTTCTTGACAACTTCTGCAATATCCTGCCTAAAACTGAATTATCGTATACAATGTCGTAAAGAAACTGTTCACTACAAAAGCGATTTCTTATAATTATGGAAAATTCCTTCAGAATAATTTTCTGGGGAGTATACTTGCCAGAAATATGCAATATCTTTTTGATATAATTTCTCAGAAAAGCACATACATGTAATTAATTGAGCGAATCATTTCTGCAAACTTTTTTAACTCGTTAACTAAGTACACCAATTATTGGTGTTATTGCAGTTGCCGAAGACAACCAATGAAGCCATAAAGTGAGGTCAGATTTTTATATTAAATTGCCAGCGTGTAATTATAACCCTACTAATTATTGTTGTGTATTTCGGTTCATTGTCGTTAACGAGCCAATGTCAAAAAACAACAACCTTTCTAATAGTGGAGACTGGAGATGATTTAAACTTCATAAGTACGAATAACTAAGAGATAATAATCTGGGATTGAATATTAGTAATGATAAATGTCAAATAGACATATGTTCTGTATTTGAAAAAAAATTAAGTCATAGATTTTCAAAAAAAATTTAAAGAACAATAAAACGGCCATTCGTGGTCCACGAGCGACTGCAGGATTATCTATATACCAGCTTTATTCAGCTTACTGATGTTCTTGAAAACCTTACTTCACCCTTATATTGATGATCTTACTTTAATTCTCCAATTAAGAGAGAGGATATTTCTTTTGCAACAACGATTCCTTTGTGGCACTGACTCAAGCTCAATTCATGTAGCAACTTCCAAACTTGTTTAGTCCGTCCTCATCCTATTGGCTAGCTATAGCAATAATAGCATCTGTATTCGGTATCTGGAAACAAAAGCAGCCACGAGCACGTGATGAACATTCAACCCAAGAGAAGAATCGGATTGGTCAAGTTTCATCAGCTTTACAACTTAAAAGGTAGCTGTATCTGGGCTGTATATCTACAGGTACACTGTATATAGCCTACATGTATATTCAATCAATTGAAAGGATCAAGTGTGAGGACACCAGAAATCATATGTCAGAAATGAAAAATTTCTAAAATTTGAACGATTTTTCAGAGTTCTTTACGTACACTATTGGCCAAAGCTGTAACTGGTTATTTTAAAATCACCTTGATTTAATTTTTGAATCACGATCGTGGGAGTGCAACATTTGTCTCCTCGCGAGGTGGTCACGTTTTTTTGTGCTCCTCACAATCCGCCTGCAGAATCGTGAATTTTTGCCATCCAG
>JAQGAF010003925.1:0-15811 GCA_034687865.1 Kryphioiulus occultus
ATTTCCCTGACTTTCCCTGACCACATTTCATTTCCCTGACTTTCCCTGACCACATTTCATTTCCCTGACTTTCCCTGAAAATTTCTCTAAAAATTTGATCAGAAATGAATCAAATTATGCAGTTTAGCACATAAAAGTAATAATGCAGCCAATAATGGAAAAAAAAACAAAAAAAACGCCATAGGTGAAATTTTTTTGCAAACTTAATTTGGATCAAAAGATGGATTTTACTCCAAATTTTAAAAACAGCACAGATAACATCATTTGACCAAGCCCACCTCCCCCTAACATGATAACATAACACGTGAACGTCCCTTTTATTCATTTGCAAACCCTACACGGTCAGTGTTACTGTCATTAATACTGTCTTTATTACAATATTGACAGTAAGTTAACCGATAATTCGGATATTCGTCAGTAATGAGAATGAAACATTACTTCGTTACTTCAACATTACTTCAAATTGACAGTAACCTTTTGCGTTAATGATTAATCGTGTATGTTATCTTTCGCATTGCAAGTCCTTGATGAACTTCGAGTCATTATTTTCATAAACATCAATCATATTACAATCATCACACACATTGTTTTAGAAAAAAATTATAAATCGTTTTTGTATGAGTGATGACACACTCTTTAGCATGTTCGATGTTTGGTTGAGCTATTTTCTTTCGCATCGTTGTTTGATACTTTTTTTTTTCACATTGACAGTTGCATGACACGAAGAGAAAAGGATATTTCTACACGTAGAAAGAAGGCTGTGTGAATTGTATAGTCTGTCAGCGCCACCTGTTCGCTTCTCACCCTGGTCTTCCTCCACTCTCCATCTTGTTTGCCAAAACAACGTCTTTGCTGTACACGTCGAACTGCCATTGCCTTTGACCCATGATGCCAGCCAAAATCCCTCCAGTGTGGATCCCAACCCTCATGTCCACGGGAGATTTTGTCGTTTCTTGAGCGTATCTAAGAAGTGATTAAAGAAAAAAATATGCTTTTCGTTTTGATTCTCTCGAAGCATAATGTCACAGTTATGGCAAACTGCGTGTGGCCACAAAAAGCGAAGAAAAACTCGACATGATGTCCTATAGAAACAGTTTTTCTTACGACATTTTGTGGTCAAGAGCCTTCAACTAAGTTAAACACGGTGATCACCGAGTAAAGTGTATGACGGATTTATCGTGGTGACTATCAACTTATGAAAATTAAATTCCTCGAGTTTTCCAGGTTTTCCAGGGTCACATTCTAATTTTTAAGGTTCGAAAAGTATATTTTAACGACTTAGACAGGGTTCCCACATTTCTGGAAAGTCAGGAAAAGTCAGGGAAATGGGAATACCAGGTGCCAGGGAATGTCAGGTAAGTTGATATAGTTTGCATAAGCCAATTGATCAGTAATCATATTTTATAAAAAATTGGGATAAAATCCATCATTTTTCTTATTTTTTTTTTAAAAAAATTTCCACATAAAATGTCAGGGAAATGTCTGAAAAGTGATCGGGGAAATAGACTTGGGGATTTCAGTGGGAACCCTGGACTAAAGGAAATTCCCTGAGTTTTCCAGGTTTTCCAGGGTTATATTCTAATCTTTAAAGGTTCGAAAAGTATATTTTAACGACTTAGACAAGGTTCACACTTTATGAAAAGTCAGGGAATTCGCGAAAATTCGTAAAGATGTCAGAGAATGTAAGGTAAATTTCGATAGTTTGCATAAGCCAATTGATTAGTAATCATATTTTATAAAAAAAATTGGGATAAAATCAACCATTTTTGTTATTTCTTAAAAATTTTTCACGTAAAATGTCAGGGAAATGACTGAAAAGTGGTCAGGGAAATCGAATTGAGAATTTCAGTGGAAACCCTGGACTAAATTAAATTTCTTGAGTTATCCAAGTTTTCCAGGGATTCTAATTTTTCCAGGTTCAAAAAGTATATTTCAATGACTTAGACAGGGTTCCCACTTTCTGGAAAGTCAGGGAATGTCAGGGAAAAAAACTTTGTCACGGAATGTAAGGGAATTCGCAAAAATTCGTTAAAATGTCTGGGAATCAAAGGTGAATGGAGATGATTTGCATATGTCAATTGATTAGTAATCATATTTTATAAAAAAAACTAGGATAAAATCCATCAATTTTCTTATTTTTTTAGAAATTTTACACGTAAAATGTCAGGGAAATGACTGAAAAGTGGTCAGGGAAATCAACTTGAGAATTTCAGTGGGGAACCCTGGACTAAATGTGTGCCACAATTCCATTAAAAACTATTCAGTGATAATAAAAAGGGCATTTTGTTTGAAAAACTACATCTAAAATGGTAGGTTTTAGTCAACATTACGAGACGAACGTATCTTCCCGATGGATTTTACAAAAATCTACTTTCCCCGAATTTTTTTTTTCTTTTTGGAAATACTAGTAGTGAAAGAAATTTGAGGGATTTTTTATATAAACAGGATCGCCTATAATGCAGTTCTTGACCATTTTAAAAATATTGGAAATATTCATATTGACAGAGATTAACTCCATAGCCGAATTACACAAAATGCAATTTTGATAATGAAAAACTCAAAAGCTTAAAATTCAAAATTGCTCGAGTTTTTCAGGTTGAATATAAAATTCTCTGAGGTTTCCATATTTTCCAGGTTGGTAGTCACCGTGAAAATAAAGCCAAGATAAGGGTGTAACTACTAGCTCTCATTTCCTGAGATTTTCTTAGTTTGAAAAAGTCAGTTTTGATTTCCTGACATTCACTTGCAAGAATTCAATCAATGATTCCACTAGTGAATCCATAGTGATTGCAAACCGTTGTAATCGAAATAATACAAAAAAAAGCTTGAAAAAATCCAACCAGTGTTGATTTTCGAACCATGCGTCAACGATTCAACTCAATTAATTTCCGAATATTTGCCATGCTATAGGAAATGAGGTTACTGGTTATTTATAGCCTTCAATGGTGCGAAATTCTCGCCTAATTGGGCGTCTAATTATCGACTAATGACGACTAATTTCCGTGATTTTAACAGGTTTGTTGTCATTCGCCCAAAACCTCCTCGAGGCACTGAATCCATCATTATAATTTTTTTTCTAAATCTTAAACCTGCCCACCTTGATCTTAAGTGCCATCAAATTAATTATTTTCAACTAGAAAAAAAAACTAATCAGTAAGTAATTTGGTAAGCATGACGTGAACCTGTGAAACTCATTAATCATTGAATTGAATAGATAAGAAAATAAAATGATTTTGGCAAGAAACTTGTAATAATTTTCTACGATTTTGCAAGGTTCTTTTGCAAGCATTTTGCAAGATTTTTGGTAAAAATTTGTTGACGACATTTCCGTAAAAAATTGTGTGATTTTTGGTAAGCAATTCACAATAATTTTCTACTAAGGTTATATTTCGTAAACATTTTGCGAGGTTTTTTTGTAAGCGTTTTGTAGATTTTTGCAAGACTTCTATAGGAATTTCGTGAGATTTCTGCAAGCATTTCGTAAGATTTTTGGTAAACATTTCATAACTGCGAAGGATTTTGCAAGGTTTTTTGTAAGCATTTTGTAAGAATTTTGGTACAAATTTGATGAAATTTCCATAAGAATTTCGTGAGATTTCCGTAAGCATTTCGTAAGAGTTTTGGTAAGCATTTCAAAAAAATTTTCTACTAAGCTTATTTCTCGTAAACATTTTGCGAAGTTTTTTGGTAAGCGATTTAGGAGATTGTTTTGGAAGGATTTTGCAAGATTTTTTTGCAAGAATTTCGTAAAGCGTTTTGTAACATTTTTTGTATAATTGTGTGCGACTTCTGTAAACGTATCGTAATATTTTGGAAAGCATTTAGAAAGACTTTCGGTGTGAATTTTGTGAGATGTGTTTACCTAAGTATTTCGTAACATTTACGATTAAGATACGACTTAAGCAATTTGTGGAAGGTTGTAAGCGTTTCATAAGATTTTTGGTAACCATTTTTAAATATTTTGGCAGGATTGCAAGATTTTTGATTAGTGAATCCTAAAATCCATTTGAATGACTTTTGGTAAGCTTTTCTCGCGACACATTTCCTCGCAAAAACGACTAAAAATCAATTTTTATTTCAAATCTTACTTTATGGCATCCACCATGGACAGTCCCATGTGAACACACAGCACTGCATGGTCAGGTCTTTCTTCAGGAGCTCCACTGATGCAGTAATAACAATCGCCCAGAATCTTGATCCTCAACTGGTGAAATTTCTGCAACAAAAAAAAAAAGCGAAAAACAATAAATAAAAAATAGCAAAACCGTGAGCTAAAAATAGCCGCCTATTGTATATTTTTAGGTTAGATTTCATAAACGTTTTTATTTTAGTTTCGTTGTACTAGACTACAAAAAAAGACGTTGCTATTAAGCTGTATAGCAAGTCTGTGTCATTTGGCAAGACGTTTGGCAAACTTCCTAGCGAAATGCAATTAAAATAAAAATGGATGCACTTGAGAAATGTCCTCGTCGACTCGAAACCCCCAGGAAACACGGTGGGAAGAAGAAGAAAAATAGCAAATTTTATGTCGAGCAATACTAAAAATAATCCGAATGTAAAACAAGAAGCATTAAAGGAAGACATAAAACGCACCAAGTCGGTAGCAAAATGGGAGTTTTTTGAAGTTTGCCAGTCTGGCGATGATGTAGTTAGTTTTAAAAAACCCAAACGATTTTGTAAGCATGAGCAACAGCACCATTTTTTTGGAAAACCAATTGTTGGTGTATATTTTTAGACAGTTTCACAGCTGAGATAATCCGAACTGACGTAAGGAACACGAAGATAAAGTCAAACCCACATTTGGGAAAACGATATAGCGAGTAAGAAGAAATGTGTACAAAATGTATTTTTGAGGTGAGCATCACCCAGACCTGCATTACGTAACTATGAGCCAGCAGTAAATTAAAATTTGCCAAGATATCAAAATTAAAAATAAAGAAACAGAAGAGTAACGTTTAGGAAGAAAATGGGAAAGATTTGGAGGAAATGAGAAACATTTTGGAGGAAAATGAGTAAAATTTTGTGGGAAAATAAAAAAAAACATTAGAAGAAAAATGAAATTAATTTAAAAGTAAACGAGTAAAATTTTCGACGAAAATTATCGAAAATTAGTAAAACTTAAAGAATTTGAGTAAATTTCGCAAGAAAATATTGCAAATTATTAAAGGAAAATTAGTAAAATTAAGAATGAAAATGAGTAAAATGTCTGAGGAGAATTAGTAAAATTTACAAGAAAATGAGATAAATTAAAGAGGAATATGAGAAAATTTGAGGAGAAAAATGACCAGAAAAATGAGAAAATTAGGAGGAAAATGATAAAAATTGCAGAAGAAATGGTAAATTAGTAAAATTAAGAATGAAAATGAGTAAAATGTCTGAGGAGAATTAGTAAAATTTACAAGAAAAATGAGATAAATTAAAGAGGAATATGAGAAAAATTGAGGAGAAAAATGACCAGAAAAATGAGAAAATTAGGAGGAAAATGATAAAAATTGCAGAAGAAAAGGTAAATTAGTAAAATTGAGAATGAAAACGAATAAAATTTGTGAGGAAGATTAGCAAAATTTAGGAGAAAAATGAGAAATTTAAGAGGAATAAGAGAAAAATTGAGGAGAAAAATGACCAGAAAATTAGAAAAATTAGAAGAAAATGATACAAATTGCAGAAGGAAAATGTAAAAAAAAGTTAAGAGGTAATGAATGAAATGTAGTAAGAAAATGAGTAAATTTAGCAGGGAAATGAGCACAATTGAGGAATCAAATAACAACAATTTTAATAGGAAAATGAGAAAATATTAAGATGAAAGTGTGCAAAATTAAACAAGTAAAACGGACGTTACTTTATTGTTGAACTATCTATCTTATCTGCGTGTATTTCTAGTAATGGGAATTTGGAGAATTTGTACGACTAGAAACCGTTCAAATTCATCAATAACGTTTTCTAGTCGTACAAATTTTCCAAATTCCCATTAGTAGAAATACTCGCACATTGACTTACACACAATATACCAAGAGAAATTTTTGAACAAATTTTTGTCTCTAATAATTTAGAGATTTAATATTATCTTGGGACAGATGTGTACAATATACAACGTAAATGAACTTACATTTAAATTGTCTTTTCAATCATAAGCAAAATAATTAACTAATCGAACTCCAGTTCACGCGACCATTTTTGGTCACCGAACGATTCCTATGGGAATCGTACAACGAAAACACGACAAATAGGAAATTCATAGTAATTTCGTGATTCCTGCAGGAGTCATTTTCAGAAAATCTCCCCTCAGATCCTCTTTACTTCTCCGAATTTTCCAGAAGAAAAGCAAACCAAAAAAAAAAGATCTTAAATTCGCAATTAAGTCGCCACGCGCACAAAGGCAAAGGGCAAATATGCATTGGAACGAGGCGAAAATCGATATCGGTCTTTTGTGTTTTAATGTTCACTGCAGCAGACAGACGAGAAGACAGAAAAGAAAACTGATTAAGATCAGAGCAAACAGCTGGCCATCTTGATCGAGATTTAGGAGGTGGAACAGGAGGTTTCGATCGCCATTTGCACATTGGATTTGGTCCAAAAAATACAGCAAATGGCCTCTGAGAAGTCATCGAAACTACGTGGGTAAATATACGCAATCTGAGACGTCGATATTGTGGAACAGACTGAGAGAAAAAAAACAAGTAATCTAGACTAGGATCCAGACAGAACAGTAGCTTTTTTAGGACACATTACTTACGAATCAATTTTTAAAAAAAAAGGTTATAACATGGGAAGGTCTTGAGATTTCAATACTCGTATCTACAAAATGTTGTTTTGGTAATATTTAAAAGCAAGGGAGTTTTTCGAGAAACCGTTCAAAGAAATAGATAATACATGGCTTTCGTGTGTATTTGTCATAAACTATTTCCTAGAAAAATTGCAAAAAAATATACCTAGCATAAATATGCAAAAAAACTCGTATTATTCAGCGAGATAAATAATTTGTGGAATTTTCTTCCAATGTTTTCTCGAAATACATATAACGTGTACATATACAAATACACGAAGACTATTTAAAATTGCTCAGAGCCATTAGACATTAAGAGGAGTTTTCAAATAAAAGCCACCACACAAACAGATTGTAATGGATTTTAAGTGTAATTGCCTTACTACAATTTTCTAGAAATATTGTTACGAAATATAACCTAAATATTTTTTAAAAACTAAAATAAATCAGTGGGATTAATAATTTAGGGATTTTTCCTTAAATGTTTTCCAGAAATATTGTAATAAAAATAAATTAAATATGCAGAATAAATATAGTATATGTAAAAACATTAAATAATTCAGTAAGATTAATAATTAAGTGAATCCTCTTTAAGAGTTTTCAAGAAATAGGCAAAAACGATACATTTTTAATAATATTAATTATTAAGGGGATTTTTCAACAAAGCGCTAACAGAAATAGGGAGTGCAATGGATTTCATTTGTATTTCTCTCAAAAATTTTCAAGTATTGTAATAAAAGACTCATGTACAGTATACTGTACGATAGAAACACTCAAATTATTTAGTAAGATCAAGAATTAAGTTAATTTTCTTAAAATTATTTGTAAAATTAAACAAAAACCTAACAAGAAATGAGGCCACAAATCCAGATTGTCATCTGGAAATGTATTTTTTACAATTTTTAAATGTGGACATGTACCCTTCTCTCAATGTACGTTCAAGTTAGGTGCATGTGCAGTCCAAAATTGCACATGTAGCCATGCGTAAAAGCGTTTCAACTGGTCAAGAAGGGGAAAAAAGCATTAGTTTTCCCAGACCACTGGTGTTGTATACGGACGTGATGCTCTGAAATTGAGTTTATGAACAATTGTTATTGCAGGAACGTCGTACGTGTCATTATGAGGGTGTTTGTGTGCGGTTCAACAGTAAAACCCAGATAACGAAGTAAAAATCCTGAAGGTGCTGGACACCAGCTGCTGCTACCGCAGCGTCTTATTAGATAGCGATGACCAGCGGTCATCTTCAAACACCTCGCTGATAATGCGTTCTGGATTCATTTTGGTTTCATCAAATTACATCAAAAATGAAAACCGTTATATCGTCATCATTCAATCGTTGAGGAGGAAATTGTTTAGAGATTTGTTGCAACTCAACGAGTGGTCAAGAACGAATGGTCAAGTGGTCAAGACAAGTTGGATGAGCGAGATTCACAAATATCCAACTTATGTACACATGGTGACTATAGTAATTCTTGAAAATGAAATTCCTCGAGTTTTTCAGGTTCTAATTTTTCAAGATTAAAAAAATATATTTTTGAGATAAAACAATTAAATGTGTGCCACAATCTGTGCAACAACATTTAGCTATGATAATAAGAAAACGCCCTAGGCAAATTTTTTTTTTTCGAAAAACCAAATATTAAATAGTAGGTTTATAATCAACATTACCGAACAAACATATCCCAATGATGGATTTTACGAACAGTTTATTTTTTTTAAAAAAAACTAAATCAACAATAATGCAGATAGTAAGATTAATTTAGGAGCATCTTGGCTAAAAATTAAAAAAAAATCAATCGCAAATGCTGGATTTTAGGGGAATGGTAAAACTTATTATGGTACCAATCAGTTTTTTGCTGATTTCTCAGAATCATGAGCTATTGCTCATGAGAATATTGCTGAAAAATTCAAGGTTTCAATTAAGGATTCCCTGAGTTTTCCAAGTTTTCCAGGTTAAATATTCGTTTTCCAAATGTAATGGTAATGCATTTATAAATTTTAAAATTTATTTTTCATGCATTGCAAATGCATGTCTCTCTACGTACATTTCATAATTTCGAGGTTTAAATAAATCTCAATTCTGAATTTAAAAAAAACATCTAAAATATTCAATAGATAAATTAGAATTGGCAATGAAATATAAAGTTCTAAAATTCAAAAATACGTCAATTTAAGTCAATTCAATGCAGCACACTGAGCACACAAAATGCAGTTGTAAAATGCATTTTTGTTTCGTAGCCAAATCCTCAAATTAATTTCCATGACTTTCCCTGACAAACCCATCAAATTTCCCTGACTTTCCCTGACAAGCCCATCAAATTTCCCTGACTTTCCCTGACAAACGCATGTAATTTTCCTGATATAAAAATAATTTTTTTGAAAATCATTACCTACTAAGACATTATTGCAGCTGTACAAATGTGTGGACAATTAAATCCATTTTTAGTAAGCTCAATTTAACCGTTGTTTCTTTTTTTTGCAGGTCCATTAACTCTTGTGCAATTGCATCTTCGCCAAATGGGCAACTCATAAATTCCCCAACCCTCAAATGCAGCTCTAGACAGTATTTCTATAATAAATTTCCCTGACTTTCCCTGCATTTTTTGCAAAAACGCCAATTTTCCCTGACTTTCCCTGACATTTTTTCTCTTCCCTGACATTCCCTGACTTTCCAGGTGGGTATGAACCCTGGAGTTTCGTGTTGCGATAAAAACGTCCAATGCATTTGAAATGCATTTCCTTTCCACGTGCGTTGTAAATTCCCTCAGTTTTTCAGGTTTTCCAGTTTTTCAAGTTGGTAGTAACCATGGCGAAATAGCACCCAAACATTGACATGGAGGACTCTACAGTTCTCAAAATCACTTCCTATTTCCTGGGAGTTTGAGAGTCACTAGGACACCCAATGTCTTCAACTGCAATTCCTGCATTGTTGTTGCTATAGAGCCTTTATGTGGCGCCCCCACGTCACCCGTCACATCATCGATTGCAGCTTGAATTTTGCTGAGGTGACAGCGTTGATCCGTGAGATTGCACGAAATTAGACCCGTATTTTGGCGTCGATCCTAATTAAAGCCACAATCTTGTCACGCAATTTTTCAGGTGGTGAAATTGAACCGCCTCCATGTTGCACAAGTTGGCCACCAGGGCGGCGACAAAGCTGTTTTTGCTAGTTTAGCTTTAAGTTGTCTTTGCTTTTTAGTCCATCGTTTAATTTACTTGTTGGTCCCAAATGGAAACGAAATACATGTACATTCGCTATTCGGTAATGTAAACACAAATGCATTTCCAGATTTCCCACATTTTGTTGAGAACGAAATTCCCTGACTTTCCAGGTTTTTCCAGGTCATTTTAAAAATTTTCCATTAAACCAACATTTCATTACTATACTTTATTTTTACTTTGCAAAAATATTTATTACCAGTAAAATGGTAACAAAATTGGAACGTGAACATTTGAACTTTAATAAAAACTTAGTTGGAAGAGTAGGTTAATTTTTCAAATCGTGATTTAACAAGTTTATGGGCATATTTGTGTCAGTATAATTTTAATCATAAAAATTCCAGGTCCAATTTAACATCTTCCGTGACTTTCCAGGCCTTTTCCCTGACTTTCCAGGTTATTCCAGGTTTTTCCAGGTTGTGGGAACCCTGATTTCACTAATGCATTTTTCAATGCAATATAAAGTATACTGACGCGTGTATTTCACACTGTATTTGAAACTACATATAAAAGTTATGTGTGCTGTATTGAATTGAATGAAACTGCTGTATTTTTTAATTTTAAACTATTTCATTTCCAATTCTAATTGATTTATTGAATATGTTAAACGTTTTTTTTTTTAATTCAGAATTTGAATTTTTTTAAACCTTGAAATTATGAAATATATAGCAAGGCTTTTGACATTTGACAATGCATGGAATATAAATTTGCGAAATGCATTCTTCGATGCAAAATAGACTACATTACACTATGCATTACACAATACATTCTCCACCAAAATTTATTACTTTGCAATATAGTCCCATAATGCATTATAAACTGATTAAAACACATTTTAAAATGCATTTTCAAATATATTTGTCAATACAGCTTGAAACTAAATTTCTACGAAACGTTTCATAGATATGGACAAGGTTTACATGTAGAATTATTCTGAAGCAATATAACAAAATACAGTAAGTATTATTAGATTAAATCATTTTGGCTAAAAAGACATTCTGATAATTAGTTTTGGATAAGAAATACTTTCTGAGACTCGGTTTTTGGGTAATTAATGAGGTTAATTAATGGGGAACAGTGAATTAGTTAATGTTCAAATGTTATCTCATCACTTTTAGTAATTTATACTCTCCCGTGTCATCATTTCTTGCCCCCCGCCCCAATACACCCCCAATGATGACATAATACTTGAACGTTCCCTTACCCATCGAAATATTATTCCCAATGTCACCATTTAATTATATCGGCAACAGTAATATTAGCCTCATGTGCATGCAATATAAGGGCCTCTTGCGCTGGCCATATGTGTTTTCTCACTTAAATTACACTATAAGAAATGATCTAGAGATCTCTTCAAATACTTTATGAGCTTCGACTGACGTTGTTGTCGCAATTGTTTCAGCGAAAAATACACGAGCATCGCCAGTTTGGGAAATTTATTGGCAATGCTCCTTTGCGCATTTTTCTAGTTTTTTTAAAAAAAATTTACATTATAAACTTATAAATGCAGACTGATTTGTACGACCCAGAGCGAACCTGTCCTTGCTATTCCGGCATTTCCATCTCGACGAGCCCATTTCCATATATCGTCAAAACGTGATGTGAAATCTTAATATCGGAATTTTGATGCTGAAATACACGACATTTTTCTTTCGAAAACTAATTTTTTGCTCACATTTGTCTCGAAGGATGCAGGCACGGTCTGGTACAGCGACGAATTCGCAATGCGAATTACACGTAGGTAGCACTTACTAAAACTTCATTAAATTTGTTGACTTCAACCCTGTAATGTCAACATTAGAGAAAACAAAACTTGTTATGTAAGTCCTTATCCTAACTCAAAAACTACCATATATTTTACAATTATTAATTGCAATAATTAAGGCTGCGAAAAATTTCGTGTTGAATTTTCAACATCTGGACATTTTCGCTTTGAAAACTTTCTAATAATGGCTAAATATTATTTCAACCCAAGATTAAGTCGTGCACTATAGCAATAATTCGCGTTTTAAGTATTAAAATTCCTCCTCCGATATACATGTATAAGAAAATAAATATGATAAAAATTGGAAAGGTCATTCGAAGGTCAATTTGGCTCACCCGCAAATGGTCTTTTGAATTTTTGTCGTCTTTACTTATTTTGATAAAAATCAACTTAGGAATTTAAAAAACTTAAAAAAGGCAAACGATCACTAGTAAACGACTTCGTGGGGAAAAAAATGAAATTTAGTAATTATTAAAAAATTATTAAAGCAAAAATATCCAAATACTTTTTAGCATTTTGGTTTGTAGGCATAGGCGATGTTACGTCACAAAACGCCAAGATGACGTTGGTGTTGTTCACTACCTTGTCGTAACCGCTATATTTATAGGGAATTTAATTTCTTATACTGCTGTAGAACCTCCAAAGTTGACCATCTCCCCATGTTGACCACATTTTAACTGATAGGACGGTCACCACATTACCTCAATGGAAGGTGACCTCTACATGTTGACCACCTGCACCTCTGTAGGTTGTATGTTGACCACTTGTGGTATGGCACACAATAGTAATTGACTCTGTGCTGACCAGCATGGTCTCAACATGTAAAGTTCTGGATAATTAAATTTATTGTCTGCTTGCAAAGTTCATTTTGAAGCCCTACTGTACATATATACTGTAAGTGTAATTGCTGGATAAATTTGCAGCACAATATTAATACTGGGGTACAGTAATATGAACATTTTAACAAGATTATTCATGAATGAAGAATGATTACCGTAAAATGTAATTACATGCAGTACGTGCAGTTCACGGAATTAAAATCCTGTGGCAGTACAAGCCTCGTTCCATATGTTGACCACCTCCTTTTGAGGACCAGTTTGTTTTTCATTTGTCATTATTATTTCATAGCAAATAACCAATTGAGGCATACTGTTCACTCGGTTGTAATTTTTTATTCAATTACAACGTTATTGTAAACAATAATTATATGAATTTTCGTTAATTTCATAGATTTGTGCAATTTCACTGGTGTCCCATCAATTACGTTGACCACTGTACGTGTATTCACTGTATGAAACAAGCAAACTGGTAAATAGGACAAGCATTGCACCAGATTTTGGATTTTTGCCATTTTTATTTGTTTATTCATTTAAAAATAAACGTCGAAATTTACTACTTTATACAACACACACAGGGCTGTTTGGAACAACCCAACCTACATGGGGGAAACGTAAGTCTATAGCTGCTTATAATAATTTATCAGAAGTATTTCCATGGGAATTTTTCGAATAGCGACATTTTAAACGTCAAAAAATGTACAGGCAAGGAACACACGATGCAAAATGGGCTGCTTCAGTTGAAACCAATGCGGGGCACCCTGTATATCATACAGATTTTGAAATTAACTCTATCGTCTTCCGCATCGTGATTTTGATACGAAACGGGTCGAAATTTGGCATTTGCAAAAATGCCATCTGCAGTAGTTTGTGCATCTGCATTGAAGTCTGAAAATTTCGCTCCAACGCATTCAGGAGGCGTAGGGGCGGCCAATGTAGCAAATTTATTTGTTATCAATTTGCACGCTACATTTGGTAGTGAGGGAAACACAAGGGGCGAAATGTGTCTCTCTCAATGCATAATTCAAGCGAAGTAATTCAGAAACGTTTCCGATAAATATCTACGAGATGGGAGTTGCCGTGGCGACCGTATGCCGGCTTAGCACACAGATTACATACTCGGGCACAAATTAGCCCTAATTCATGTTCGTCTTCATCTTTCAGTGCTTTTCGGATATGTCAATCTAGGGGGAATAATAACTGGTCCGCGTCGATAATTAAGAAAGGTCCATAACCGAAGTACAATACAGTGTATATGAAAGTACCGAAGTAATTTAGGATTTATCTAATTATATCTAATTGGTCAAGAATGAGCAATTTGCGTTTCATTCGCTCTAACATGGTGTGACCACTACTTTCTGGAAACCAAATTCTCTGAGTTTGTCAGGTTCCCCAGGGCAGGGGAAAAAATGTTTGAAAAAAGACCTACAATGATATAGGGTCTTTTAACCAACATAATCAAGCAACATTTCGCAATTTGTTAGTAAAATTAATGCTGTAGGCAAAATATTTCAGACATTAGTATGGATAGAAATAACATTCTTGGACGAAAATTGAAAAGACTACCAGAAATAACGGATTTTAGGTATAATCTCGCGAGAATGTTTTTCAGAAATATTAATATCAAAACTAACACTTACAGCAGTTTTAATGTTTTTAAATAAAACCACTAATAATGTATTAGTGATTTACACAATGCCGCATTTTACGTGAATGCAGGAATCGATTATCAGGGCAAATTATTTGTGTGCAGATTTATCAGAATTATAACGAACAAACACTAAATAAATTGGCTTTTCATACTTTAAAATTTTCAGATTTCATTTTTCATACTTGAAAAATTTCAGATTTCATTTTTTCATACTTGAAAATTTTCAGATTTCATTTTTTCATACTTGAAAAGTTTCAGATTTCATTTTTTCATACTTGAAAAATTTCAGATTTCATTTTTTCATACTTGAAAAGTTTCAGATTTCATTTTTTCATACTTGAAAATTTTCAGATTTCAATTCAAAATCCCTATAGGGTTTTCCAGGTTGGTAGTCACCATGACTGAGTGTTACCTTAATTATGCCAACGTACGAATCCTATAAATGTCCTCCTGTTTCGTTTTCATGATTTAGCCATTCGTTAATAAGATCAAATCGACCATTTTGCCAACAAAATGTGCGAAATTTTAACTACATGTAATTTTCAGCAAGTGGAAAAACGAATTTCGCAAAAAGAACAACAAAAATCTTTCGAAACAACGATTCTAGAACTCCGGCGCGCGCAGATAATCGAACGCGGTCTGCACGCGCAAGTTTAATTCAAGATGGCGGCCACCACGACACCACGTGACCGAATTCAAATCAGCAGTCGTGGGTTCAAACCCCGGACACGACGTGGATTTTTTTTTAATTCTCCATAGGTAATAGCAACTGATCGCGCCTCATTGTCTATTGTTTCCAGCCATACAGCACGAAATAGCTCCCGGGGCAAGCGATTGTTCTCGGATGCAATGTCCGCCTCTTAGATAGCCATCAATCAATGGACTAGGCGAATTTTACGAGCGTATCAAACTCTGAAACACATGATCGGAAGACGAATCGCTCCCATAAATCCCCACGGCTTACAATATCATCTCTACTTCATTCACGAGCATTAAACCTGCAAGCTGATTTACGATGCACCCCAATCCGATTTTAAGGGGAACTACTGTACAAGCCTTTGGTTACCAAAAAAGTTTCACCTTTGACATTACGACCCTCATGCAGGGACGTTCCCTAATCCTTATAGGCCTATAGGCTAATTTGTATTGATAGATAATATACGAGGGCAGTTCAAAAAATAAGGTGACATTTAAAAAAAAAAAAAAAAGAACGAGTCATTATGTGAAAAAATTGAAATATACACTTTGTACAGCATTTAATACTCCATTTTTCCACATAATCTGTACATAAAAATGGAGTATTGAATGCTCTACAAAGTGTATATTTCAATTTTGTCACATAACGAGTCTTTCTTTTTTTTTAAATAAATAGTTTTTTAGGGTAGTTTTTTAATAAATCTACCCGCCCAAGTAAAAATATCATTAGAAAACAATTCAAATTGCCAATTGTATGGAAATTACTATAATTGCTTGGAATTATTTCAAATGTTATTAAATGACGTGCATCCAAATTCAATTGATGGGTATGATTTCACGAGCCATTGATAGCTATTGGCCATATTGCTATCACGAAATAT
>JAQGAF010003926.1:0-15808 GCA_034687865.1 Kryphioiulus occultus
CTACCTATTCAACGATGTAAGCACACTTATCCTAGCACCAGCGGATTGAACGTTATTTTGAGAGGCCCAGATATCTGTTTCATGTTCACGGTAAAATATCTCCAGTTTTGTGTTTCATAAAACCGAAATTACTCCAGTTATATTTCAAAACGGCAGTTTAAAAATTTTCAGAATAAAACTGAAGTAATTTTGTGGTTTTAATTGCAGTTACTAACCAACCTTCAGTCTTACTTCAAATCAGCAGTTTTTCAGCAGTTTTCAAATTTTCGGAAAAAACTGAATTAATTGACTTTGCATTTTAATGTGAACATGAAACTGCAGCATGAAATTCACAGTAAAATAACTACACCTTGGTGTTTCATAAAACCGCCAAATTACTCCAGTTTTATTTCAAACAGCAGTTTTAAAATTTTCAGTATAAAACTAAAGTAATTTTGTGGTTTTATAAAACAACCAATTGACCGTAGCTATTTTTCTGTGAACATGAAACTGCAGCATGTTGGACTATATATTTTACGGCAGTTTTTTCCCTCTGAGATGTGTTCGATTAGCAGCTTACATCACAGATACTCGGCTTAATCGTCGATGATTATCAATGTGCCAGTGTACTGCATTGGGCTATTAACTTTAACAAAGCGTTAACTAGGGATGCTACAACAAAATAATGTAGATCCTAGCAAACTTTCATCATAATCGTTTAAATGGCTGTGTCAAGGTGTTCACAATATGCACTGAAGTTTACATTCAAATAAATTGCTCATATACGGTTAAATGACTCAAATCGATTAGCAATTAGCAGGTGGTTAACCAGTGAATAGCTAATTAGCCTCACTGTAAAGTGTGCGCAGCTAATAATCAAAACGTCATTAACCACTGACCAGATTCAACCGTGACTTGGCGCAACCAGCCAAAAATTCTCAATCAGAACTTTTCACAATTTAAATTGACTTGCATTATATGGAGTCTTTCACGTGTCACAACCCAAAGTTAACAAATATCTATTTTATGTAATTACCCAGTAAGAAAAGCCAATGACGTGCTGATCGGTTTTGCTGTGCCGCAAGCGAGGTTAACGAACGATTAGATTGTCTTTGGCCAGCAATAGAATTTCACCAGAATTTTCTTGCACTTGACGCTCACTTTCCCATCTTCGTCTCATTTCTTAAACGGAATGGCAACGATGACGATGATGGCAATTAGCAGTACAATAATCACGATCCAAAACCCTGCAAAAAATTGTAATTGGTGAATAACAAGACGAACACAAGTTGCAATTTTATAATCCTTGAAATTTGGAAACTAGTAACTTACAACACGTATTGGATTTGCGGTCCACTATCTTCACATGCCTGGTCTCTTTTAAGAGCCTATCTCTGGTCCGATCGACGTGATCAGTGATATCGTCAATGAGCTCTGCATTACAAACACTTGAAGTTTAGTTTGGGGACAAGCATTTAAAGAATTTGGGGGCTTTCCTTATGATTTATGATGGCTTTCTTGCCTGAATATTATGGGAATTGAGGATTTTAGTAAAAAAAATCTGCAAACATAACAACAACCACAATTTCTGATGAAGCTATTTCAAAGTTAACATATTGATATTGCCAAATTGAGATAGTTGCTGTGAAATAATTGCTAGATATGGTTTCATAAACCAATTCTTTTAAAAAAATATATCTTCATTTGTTCACAGCAGTGTTTTTTTTAATTCAGTCAAACAGAATAGCAAAAACGGTTAATATCTTAAAAGATTTTTGCCCCAATTTTTGTAAATGCATAACCAGTTATCATAAATTTATCCCTATAATAAAACCGTAATAAACTTACCATTGTGTAAATCGGCCTCATCGCCAATAGCATAAGCTAATTGTTTTTGCCTAGCAATGACGGAAGAAAGTGCTTCCAAACCATCGTCTTGCTCTAAAAAATTAATAAATTAGCAAACTTTTGAGTTAGTCAATAATTCTCTCCATTTTTGATCGTGAAATCATAGGAGGACACAACAACCCCAACATAATTAAGAACAAGCGACATTAAAATAATATTATAATGGTGGGCTAAATAAAATATAATACAAAAATAAGACATACCCTTAATAACTCTTTGTTGCTGACTGCGTACATCAGCCACGCAGAAATCTTCGGTGATATCATCAGATTCTTCGGCACCTGCCCATGCAACAGCTCCTCTCGGACGCCCGAAATCGCTGCCCAATAGCGTAGACCTAAATAAACCAACGCAGATATACGTCAATTATTATTATTATTATTAAGATACAACCAAGATCGATAAACGAATAAATAAAACAAGCTACGACCTCAAAGTACTTAAAATTGCTGATACCCTATGATATTTCAAGAATTTGTCCAAAGAAGAAAACAAAATGGTAAAATTACCTTCCAGGAACCTGCGTGGCATGTTTTCCACTGAAGGCGGTTTCCAGCTGAGCTTCTTTGCTCACTAGGTTGTCCAGCATACTCTGCCTTCGATTACCTTCCATCGAAGTTCTACAAGCAGCAGTCAAGAACATTTCTTTTGATCTCTCATACAAGCTCGTGTGAAACACTCGACAATGATCAAGTTTCATGTAAAAAGCTTGTGGCCTAGACTTGATCCCAGTTAATTATCATGTGGTTCAAGAGGATACATTTGTGATGTGGAGACACTTCGAATAAGGTTAGCCTTTAATTCCTTTAAGTCAGCATCGAGTTTCTTCAATAACGGCCTTATCTCAACATTCGCCTATTAAAACAAAATAACAACAGCTGTTAAAATGTGGAAGAAAAATGACTAGTCAAATTTTGCACAATCGGGACTGTTGCACTGAGAATTGAGCAGAAGTGCAGCTGAGCTTTCAGTGAATTAAAGGCTATAACAGGCAAGAGAAACAAACAATAGATTTGCGAACGTTCAAATACTACACTGCTATGCAAAATCATCGTATTACCTCAAAATGTGGAAATCAGACAATGAACGAACATTTTATGTGAACCACACCAGGTATTTATGGAGTGAAACCATGCAATTTGATGGATGAATTAATAAAAATGCCTACACTACAGTAAACCTCGCTGAGACAGTTGGACGTTGAATTAACAAGATTGTATTTATGGTTTTATTTGAAAAATTAGAGATTATGTGATACTTTTGCATAACAGTGTACATCATCACAAAATCCTGATCTTTAGTCATCATTTGCAGCCCAACACCACCCAAAGTGACATAAACAACGTCAAAATCCGCAAAATTTGTTTCAAATTAGACCAAGAATGATAGATTCTAGTGATAGATCACATGAATTTCGAACTATTTGATCATATGGAACCCCATCAATTTCAATAAAAGGCAATGTTCCACACCTGCGAGAAGTTTTTCCCATTTTTGACGTCTCTATCTCTCTGCTCGATCTTCTCGGAAATCTCCCTGCTCAGCCTGTCGCAGTAGTCGCAATCCGATAACCTGTTGAAACGAAATTTAATTCAATTTCACTACATCTTAAAGTTGAGCAACAAACAGCCAACAACACCCAACAGTGCTCTATGGTCATTTCCAGGCCCTGTTATTTTGCACGTAGGGTTGGTTTGCGCCAATTTTAAATGGCGTGTTGTCCACTCGAGTCATTTATGCGTCTAAAGCCACTTAAAAATATTTTAAATAATTATTTATTTCACAAATAATAAGTTTTTACCACTTGTCACTACCAGCCATTCTGCAGCGAGAAATGGAACGCCTACTTGATTCTAGAATTTCAGACGATTTTCTAAAAAAAAGGTAGTACGGCGCTTCAGCCGTTCTGCAGCCAACAGGTGCAACAGAAACTGAAACCAGAGGTCATTACTAGCATGGTGCACTTCTCCCATTGACGCCTACAGTAGACTCGAAGTAGTTAGTGGTTTCTAGTCGATTTTTGCGTTTATATTTTACGTCTGAAATCCTAGAATACCTGAAACGTCGAAATATGCAGCTGACGGATGCTAGCGGAGGAGAATCCGGTGACGAAGCGAATGACTTCGTCTTCAAATTCAAGGATTTCAGCATGAGGTCATGCACTTTGACAGCTCCCATACCCATTCCCCTTTCGATTCATGTGCACGAATACGCCTGCAGATTGATGACAGCTCATGACATCCCTTGCTACTTGGAGCCCGGTAAGTGTGGGGCAAAAATCACTCGTTGAGACACTGTAAATGTGATTAAAAACGAGCATTTCGCCTCTTGAAGGCAGCGTACAGGGTGTCCCATTAAATGTTACGAAAGACTTCACTGTACTTGGTGTCAATCTGAGGGCGAAGAGTGAAATAGTAACCATCGAGAGAACCTCAGGGACCAGAGGCGCTGTGAAAATGTACGGTTATGTTACTAAAATTCATCATTTAAGATAACATTTGGATAAAAAAATTTCAATTGTAAATTTTTTAAGACCCCGGCCACCCCATAAGGGGGACGTTTTTTCGATTTTGCGTAAAATTTGATCATAAATAGATAAATTCTAGCTCATGAAAGTAATCATGAAGCGTAATAAAGTGATGATGATATAAAACATCGTAGTTAAAAATGATCCATTTAACCTTAATTTTATACAACAGCAATGATGACATTTACCTGACCCCTCTACTACCCCAAGATCTTTTAAAATAATTTGAGAAATATCTTTTGGAATACCTGAGAAAAATGTTTGCAGAAAATTTTAAAATAACTTCAGTCGTACTCTCTAAGGAAAATCTTTTGAAAGAATCTGTGATAAATCATTTGGAATAATGAGAAAAATATTTTGGAATAGCTGACAATAGACTTTGTGGAAAATATTTTAAAACTTGAGAAAACTAAGGAAAATCTTTTGGAATAACGAGAAAAAACTTGTGGAATAATTTAGAAAATGTTTTGAAATAATTTTGAGAAAAATGTTTGTGGAAAATCTTTTGGAATAATGAGAAATCTCTAGGAATAACGAGAAAAATCTTTTGAAACAATTGAGAAAATTTGAAAAAAATGTGGCAGATTTGTTTGAAATAGCTGAGAAAACCCATAACAGAGTACCGGCAACATAGATAATACTGAGAACACTATAGTAGAATACAATGTAACTACTACCTAGAATACTATAATACCAGTTAAGAAAAAATCAGTGAAACATCTCTTTTACGTCGCGCTAAGGACCAAACCCCACAATCGAGTTTCAACATATAAACCTTTCTGTTTTCAGCGCTGACCGAAGCCCTGGAAGGCTTCGTGAGTCGCAAGACCGAGCATTGGCACCAGAAGAACGCCAGCGCAGTGGTCAATGCGGTCAGAGGAGCCGATGTGAGCCTGGAGCGGCTGGCGTCCTCCTGGGCTAGGGCCTTCTCAGAGGAACACGTGGCCTACTCGAGCATGGAGAAGATCAGCAACGAGGCCGTCTTCTCGGACATGTACCACACGCTGGTGCACTCGCCCGCGCTGGACACTCTGCTCTCGCTGGAGCACTCGTACGCCGTGCAGATGGAGGCACTGGTACGCAACCGAGACCTCAATCTCAAGCAATTGGAAGCCAGGCGAGTTAGATATCCTGCTGCAAAACCTTTTATAAAACCAATCATAACCAATATAAAATACCGCATCTTGTATTGTACTAAAGCTACTGTACCTGTTGATTTTAAAATTAATATTACTTGCAGGCAAACGCAAGTGATGGAAGACACCGTCCAGCGGCTAGGGTTGTCCACCACGGACGTCGAAGTTAACGCACTAGCTGTTAAGCAGCTGGAAGACATCCAGGTATGAAGGGTGGTGGGATCTTCAATTTAAATCAGTTCAAGTCAGTACAGCGGAACCTATCTAAACAAATATACAGTCTAAAGTAATAACCTCTATAAGCTATATATTGTCAGATGGTGATGTGCCACTTCCACAACCTGAAATTCAATCATTTTTTGCATTGGTTTTTACAGTAAAACCTATCTAAACATATTCTGTCAAAAGTAATATCCCCTCTAAACTTATGGCGAGTGACAGTCTCGACGTGGGATCCCATGTTAAATCTATGAAAAATCCATAACGTGATATTCGATAAGTTTTGCATTAGGCAACTTATTCTGAATTGGGTCCATAAGCATTCCCTAACATTCTTCTCGGTTCTTGCAGATGTTAGAGAGCAAGTGGGAGAGCGAGATCAGCGCTCTGAGAGAGATGCAGAAACGGGAGTTTCAGGAGTGGATCGCCAAAGTCCACGAGGACTACCACACGTCCGGGGGAACGGCCACCTTCATGTGAGTTGGTTGTTAAATTTCGGAGCTAATTTTGCACGCAAAAGTTGACGATCGGGAATTGTGTATCCTAAGGTCTTGCTCCAACTCGGAAGGTGGAGCCGAGCACTGGCTGACTAACACGTCGCGGCTGGAGGAGAGCTTCACCATTCATTTGGGCAAGTAGTTTTCCAATTGCCGATGGAAATCCTCGCCGTGTGCCGCAGTTTGATTTTGAGCCGCTCTTGCGCAGGTGCCCAGTTGAAGCAGATGCACAACCTGAGACTTCTCTCTGCGGACGTCCTCGACCTGTGCCACTTCAAGCCGGTTGCTGCTCAGTAAGTTGGTCAACTGGCCAATAGAAAAGCTACGTGGGAAAAATCTTAAGTCGGCATATCATTGTAGACTCGAGCGAGGCAAATTGATAATTTACAGGGTATCTACTGAAACTGTGATTAAATTTTCCAGCATATTTCCAGGATTTTACAATTCCAGTACATGAATGTATATTAATTTTATCCAGTATAAGTATTCATTTTTTCAAACATAAATCAACGAAAAATTTTAGCTTGTGTCTTTAAAATGTTTAAAGATATTCAAAATTAAACTAGTGTTGAGGAATCGGTATCGCTGTGGGACCCGTGTTAAATCTAACAAATCTGCATAACCCGATATTCAGTAATTTTTGCATTAGTTTTCACTGGTCCCACAACTTGCATACTTGCAACTTGCGATGCAATAACCTCTAAACTAATTTCCAGCATCGGACTCAAAGCTATTAGTTTAAACAGATTTCAACTCAACTCAAAGATGATTTACGATTGTTTATAATTTTCCCTAGAAATGTGGTTCCACAGCGTCTCCAGACAGCCATGTCCCTTTACTCGACCAACCTCTGCGGCCTGGTCATCCTGGTGGACAGTCGGGTCAACAGCTACTCCGGGATCAAGCGGGGCAAGTCTTTTAAAAAGTCTTCCCATTTGAAGACCTCACATTCAGACACTGACTCTTGCTTCAATTTCTTTGAAGATTTCGCTCGCGTTTGCCAAACGTCGACTGAATTTCACTTCCCGGGACTGGAGGACCAGCTGGAAGCGGTGAGAGACCATTTGACCAAAGTTGGCCATTGGAGAGCCACCAACGAGATCCTGAGTGGGGTAGCTAAGCCGGTCGGCGAGGGTCAGGTTAGTAAAACTGGAATAAATGCCAAAGTTCTTACCTTTGCAGACATGATCTCATTTGCTCTGAATGTGCCATCAGCCTCCTCAGGTGCCCATGCTTCGTCCCGGAGACGTCTACATGACCCGTCACTCGAACCTTGCAGAAGTCCATGTCGTGTTCCATGTGGTCGTGGATGACTCCATTCGCTCCACCGACATTTCGTCTCGGCATCCGGTCATCCTGGCTCTGAGGAACGTCCTCAAGGTGGCTTGCCTTTGTGACGTCACGACGGTCACCATGCCACTTCTCTTAGTGCACGAAATGTCAGAGGCAAGCAATAACAAGTCATGTCCTTACTGACTTTCACAGACAGACACACAAACTTAGTTTTGGCGTTTATCATTTGCTCAGGAAATGACGATGTCTTGGTGCCTGAAAAGATCTGAACTGATCTACAAGTGTGTCAAGGGGTTCATGATCGAAATGGCGTCTTGGGGTGGCGCCGAAAGCCGGACAGTGCAATTTCTCGTTCCGAAGGTAAGGAACGTTGACACAGTCACAAATAAAAATGTAAAAGCAAATGCAAACTTTACTGTCATAAGCAATACAGTAGAATCAGTCTTAACTTAGAGAGGCTATTACTTTAGACAAATTCTAGTCGCCTCACATTTGTTTAGAGATGATCTTACTTTGGACAGGTTCAACAATAAAATCTAATGGTAAAATTACTGAATGTTATGGAGGTTTATTAGATTTAACATGGATGCCATTTCTGGACCAGCATCTCACATTAGTTTAGAGCAAATATTACTTTTAATATAAAATTAATGCAAATATTACTGAATATCAGGTTATGGAGGTTTATTAGATTTAACATGGGTTCCACGTCAGGACCAGCATCTCCTTCAGGTTCTACCATACTTAGCCGGTTATCCAAAACTGATAATCATTAGTATAGCCCCACAATCAATAATACCGTCAGCATTAGTTGAAATTAGCTGTGTTTACCTCGTAAGATCTGCTTATGGAGTTTGTGCTAGATTCCCGAAGTTTACGAAACTTATTCAAACCGATCTTCCTCTTTTCAGGGAATCTCCGACGACTTGTTCTCCAACCTATCAACGATGTTGCCAAGCATTTTCCGCACCTCCAATCCTCTGAAAGTCAACGTCAACTGACCATTTCGCTGATGAGTCAAAATAAACCCTTCTAGTTAAACTGGATTCATTTTTAAAGTTTGTTTTTTATTCAAAACACGTTTACGCAACTGCTTTTCGACATAACAACGGTCCAGTTAAAAAGGAAAAGTCGGGAGGTATTTTCGAATGACTTAATATCGAGGTGTGCGGTGGGCATTTAGTGGGGGGTTCAGGGAGGATGGTTGCATGTAGAAAAGAGGCGCTGCCAGAGGGAAGACATGGTCTCCAACAATTTGGGTTTGATTCCCCCACCCTAACCGAAGAAAAACTAGGCGAAAACTGAATACAAAACCTAAAAAACAAAAGTGGAACTGCTCGGAATGTCCCCCGTATTAGGTGAATGATTAAGCGGATTAAAAATTAATCCATTGCACGATACGAAGCCCCCCAGAAATCCGAGGGGTTTTGGTGGTTTTATTTTTTTTTGCGAAGGGCGCCCGTCATTGCGCGGCACGTTGTAATCGTTAAGGTAGAATTAGTTAACGGCGAAGCCACCGGATACCTGTCCTTTGTTCAGCCTAGTAAATCTTAACGGGAGCATCCTATCTTTCGGGCTACGTTTATAATTCGTCTCGCTTCTGGTCGTCGTCGTCATCTTCTTCCTCCGCTTCAGCTTCCTGCAAAATTACACAAAAATTGAGTTAATTTTCAACTCTACAAGCTAAGTCAATACTTTAAACAAATCCCCCATTATATAACAATAAACTATGCGTTAAACTATCGTGTTTTCCAGTGCTAAGTTAAGTTTCTCTGGGACCAAAAGTCTTTGGACACTGTTCAATGCTGGGTGTCTTTGATTGACATCTTTCTCGTCAATCCTCATTTCATTGTCCTCTCACCTCTGTCATCTTTGCTTTGGTTTCTCCGCCGCTTTCCAGGAACTTCGTCAACCCTTCCAGAGTCCTCTCTCCGTCATACGGCACCACCTACACCCCCCAAAACAAAATCCAATGTAGTAATCGTGCGTCATTTACCTCTTCACCCGCTCCTCGTCCGAATTCGCCCCCGGTTTCCAAGAACTTGGTTAACCCCTCCAGATTTCGTTCGCCGGCGTACTCAACAACCTGCGCCGCGCAAAACGATACAAGAGGCGCAAACGTCACACAAACGAAGCAAAACGAGCAACACAATGCATGGTTTGGGAAGAAGGATACTCGCGCTGCATCTGCATGCACAAGCGACGCCTTTACGACGTTTCGTAAAATGTCGTTTTGGCATTTCTGGCAAATTTTTCATTGATTTGTATGAATTTCGGTATCATGCAGAGCAAATTTTCATAAGTACACGCGTGAAGAAATTTGCAATAGTGTTACGATTGAAAATTTCTTTGTTCATGATAATGTGACAAATGTCTGTGTTAAAGCGCAATTCTTAGCAATGTTGAAGGTTCGTCTCATCTACGTCCATAAGCATTTTTACACAACTTACAGGGGAAAAAGAAGCATGCACAGGCATGTGGCCAGTTGGTGTACAATTTTTCACATGCAAGTATCTGATATTTTTCACATATTTCTGCACAAATTTATAAATTTTCCCCGAGTTACTAAGGTAATTTTTTTTGAACGAGTCTTGAAATAAAGGACCCAAGGGTGATTCTATACCAATTCATGGCCCCATGAACGTAGGGAAATTCCTCAATTATACATGGGTTTTCTCGTGAAATTTATTTTTATTCAATTTTTCACATAATTTACTTATTCCCCAATATTTGACATTTTTACCACCAGCCACATCTCTGCATGCAGCAACAGTGAGAAAAAAAAGGAGATGCATGCCACAAAACCTGAGTAAGCTTAGGAATTTGCAGGCTGGAGTTCTCACCTCGTTGCTGTCCTTCTTATACAACTTCAGAGTGGGGAAACTCTGGATTTTGGTGTGTTCCAGCTCGTTCGTGGTGGCGTCCATCTTAGCGATGACGATGGATGGATCGTCCTTGAATTTCTCTCCCAATTCGGCGTAAATTGGTTCCAGCTGCTTGCACTGCACGAGGGTCAAAAAAACGTCATTTAATTCAAGCGGAAAACCAACGATGTGGATATGAAATGAGCGTTAAAGAGTTTACTCACGTGTCCACACCAAGGTGCATCTGAAAGCAAACAAGAACAGAGTTAGCGACAAGCTAACCCACGATCACAGCGATAACCGAAGCAATTTCCACTCACAAAATTCGACTAAAACGTTCTTGGACTTGTCGAAGGCGATCTCGTCAAAGTTCGTGCTGACCAGCGTCTTGACAGGGGTCTTGTCCCAGTCGTCTGGCAGAACTTGGGAGAGCAAATGTGGCTGTAAAACGCGCAACGAGTCAATTAGATATCAGAGTGAACAGTTACACCACTAGTAGTCTTATAAAAAAGAGCAAAACCTTGAGTTTGCCATCCAGGTAGGCTTGAATGAAGGTGCGGATGCATTCTTCGGTGAAGTCGCAATCTTCCGGCTTGTATTTGGTCATGTCTTCGTCGAGGCGAATGAGACGAATGGCCGGTGCCTCCTCCTTCTTGAGGCCGAAGAAATCCAGGATCCTTTCGTTGTCGTCAATATCAGTGTCAATGCTAACGAAGATGAGCTGTGAAAATGATCGGGATTGAGATTAGATTTTGGCAATTTTACCCACACAACGAAAGTTAAGCTGTAATTGAAGTGCAGCGAAACCTACTTTGCTCTTGAACTCCTTGGCGACAGCCTTCAGTTTCTTCAAGATATCTTCGTATTCGGCGGATGCTTTGCTGGCGAAGAGGAGGGTGTGGCTCTTGATGTCACCACCAAAAATGCGCTGAGCGCTCTGTTTGAAACGAGTGAATGATGCATCAGTTAGATTTTAAGTTCTCAAATTCTGAAAAAAGGTTTGGATTGGAAAACTGTCAGTCCACTAAACTTACTTCTTGAGTGAATTCAACGACCAACGGCAGGCTGTTGCTCTTCACGAATGCTCCGAGCTTTTCGGCCGTATATTCGCCATCGTAGTCGTTTCTACCTTCATCGAACTGAAAATCAAAACGTTTTAAGCCTTAGTCGGGTCGCGTGATATCTGAAAACAATTTAGTAATAACACTAAGGGAATGCTGAACGACGTGAATTTTTTTTTTTTTTGAAAAACTAATCTTAATTCCATACACCAATAATGGCTTCTACTGAATTTTCCTTGAAAAACTACCAGAAACAATAGACTTTAGGTATATTTTCCTTGAAATTTTTTTTGGAAGTGATGACAATAATAAAAAAAGCGATTTAAAGATTATCTCTCGAAAAAATTTTTTCTAGAAATACTAATAATAAAGGCAACGCTGATGACAACTTTAATTTTTTAAAGCTAAATCACCGATAATGCATCTTGTAACTTTACCACAAGCCTCTACAGGTCTTTGATGACACACGTGCAGTAATTTGAACTCTGACACTTTCCATTTTTAACCAATTTTAAAAATATCGTGAATAGAACGGTAGATAGCAACTACAAAAGTTCATCTTGTTACTGCACAGGTGCATTAAGTGGTGAGAGCAAGTCTTTCACCATGATTTAAGGTGAATAGTCAACCTAACATTTGGCATAAGTGGCATCAGAGAATTGCTTCTCAATTGGATTCTATAGATGCATTTCCACTATAAACATTCCAACCCTCGTGGAATTTATTACTAGAATTATAACGAACAAACTGCGAAATAACACCTACCTTCTTAAACAGAACCACGCCATCCTTGTCGAGGCCGAGCTCCTTGCAAACTACATCCTCTGAACTGATAGCAAATGGGAAGTCGTCGATGGAGGCCGCAACCTCAGAGAACACCTTAGCATCAGCAGATTCAGGGTCTTTGAAGCAGCCAAACACTGCTACTTCCTTGTCATCCTTGAAGGCATTGGCTTCATCGGCAGTCGATAAGGTCTTGGCTGGAGGCCCGGTTTTCTTCTTCAACCAGGAGACGATTTCTGGAGCGGTTCGTCCTCCTGCAAAGGTAAAGCGAAAAAAAATTCTATAAGACATTTGAACTTCCACGTGGCGTACCAGAAACGACAATATGAAGATTGCAACTAACCGTTATAGTCTGATGGCTTGCCGTCTCGGAAGAACTTCAGCGTGGGATATCCGCGGACCTGGAACTCCTCAGCCAGCTGAGTTTCCACGGTTGCGTCTACTTTGCCCAACTGGATGTTGCTGTCCTCACCCTTGAGCGTCTTGGCGGCAGCCGCATAATCGCCCGCCAACGCCTTGCAGTGACCGCACCATGGGGCATCTGTAAGTGAAAGAGAATTTAGTTAGCCACTAGGATGGTTGCCATATGACAGGTAGTTCTCACAAATTCATTCATACGAGGCAAGCATCTCCAGTAGACGAGCAGTGAAAACCCACCAAACGATTTTTAATTTAAGAAGTTTGAATTAAACTATTATCAAACTCGTAAATCGACAAGCCTGGGAAAAACCGACTTGCAAAAAAACTATTATTGGCAGTTTTTTGCAAGATAATCGAAACATGTGTGGCATCAATGGTTTACACGCTATCAAGAGTTGCAGTTTATCATTTGGTGAGATTGTGTGGCAAGTCATATTGCGTTATCTTTTTTTGACAAATATTTCCATAAATCTGAGTTAGCCTTAATCGGGCTACATCTGCAGAATCTCAGACAGTTTCATCATGGAACCTTGGAGTTGTCTAATCGTTAACCAACTTTACAACTCGCCACAGCACCTAGCAGGCTGGCTTTCCCCACAGCTGCCAGTTTCTATTTTGTTCGGTTTCATCAGTAAACAACCTGCAACCTGTATCCTGACAAATTAATTTAGTACAGCTACTCAGCCTTCAAACGAAAACTCAAGGTATTTTACTATGATAAATTTACTTTTTTGAAGTTATTTCCTGTTTAACTTGCCAGTTATTAGAAGACTTAACAGTAAGCAATTTACTAAACTGCATCTTCTCCAATGTATGGAATTTGCAAGTTGTAGTACATCTAAGGTCGTTCAACAGAAGAGTTAAAAATAATTTTCTTCCTCTACATCTGGAGAATTACCACTATTATCATGCTACATGTATTAGCTGCCTGCACTTAATTTTTAAGTATCTGTAGACGTGCATCTCGCAGGCAAACTAAACCCACATTTCTTAGGGAAAACGCTACCCTGTCTTCAGCCAAATCTATGACCATAGTAAACACAAAATAGTCAGAAAATGAGGTCATGTAAGGTCGTGGCAGGGCCCTAGGCCCTAACTGCTTTCTGGGGTCAGAGCACGGCCCTTGACCTCACCTGTTCTCACTTTATAAAATGCCATGTCCAGCAGATACACTGACTTGTCTTCACTTGCCCTTTGCTATCTTTAACCCCACTAATACTACAGCAGGGTTCCACTCAATTTGTCAAGTCAATTTCCCGACATTCCCTACAATTTTTCAGTCATTCCTTGGCATTGTACACGAGATTTTTCAAACCATAAATAAGAAGAAAAATTATGAATTTTATTCCAAACTTTTATAAAAATGATAAATAATCAATTGTCTGATTCCCTGACACTTTCATAACCCTGGATTTTCCAGAAATATGTATTGTAAATTCCATGACCATTTCATGACTTGAGCACACATTCTGTCTTTTTTAGATGGCATCAAAGTACACTGTACAGGAAATTGGTAGGAAACTAAGGAAATCAAAGCAGAATTACTAGGTTGAAGGGAATCTGTGGAATCAAAGGAAATTGAAGGAAAAAAATTCAATGGCCAGTAGACAGCCCAACTCGTCTTCACCATGGTCTCTGCTCCCTCGAAACCCACTAGAACTATTGCCACAGTTTTGTGCAAGTGAAATGTTTTGGTTAAAATCTCGATGGTTACACGTTTGCCAAGCAGCCCTTTATCTCGCTGGCACATTGTCCACGCACACCAACCTGTCTCCCCAAATGGCGTTGGCGCATTTCTGACATCTGAGCAACGTGCAATAAAACACGTCGGCATTGTAATAGTATAGGCGTGAGCGACCATAAAATTCGAGTTTTTCCGCATTTCGAGCGCCATGGGGAGACAGGAAAACTTTGATATACGTTAATCAGATCTACATTTAGTACCAGAGCGTAGGAGCTGGACGCCATAGACCCGTTCCCCGACAGCTCGCATTTCCTTTCGAAACGAGAAGGACGATGACGAGCTCACAAAGAAAGGCGCAAAGTGCGAAAACACTTTCAAAAACAAAACACTAAAAAGATGTTCGAGCCGAAGCTGCTGACGTTGCACTTGGTGGGTTGCTGCCACATGACAGATCCAAATGGGGGCAATGCTCTCTCCCCCTCCTCCCTTGCCTTTCACTCAACGAACATTACGCGACATTTTCTCTAGGCGAAGAAACAAAAGCAGGTGGTAAAGCGTTCGAGGTCAAGCGCGTCGGACGGCGGTCAAGCGCAAGATGCCGAAAATCTCATTTACCCAATCTCGACTATTTCGAATTTTGCTTTTTTGGAACGCAGCCACGAACGTTCGAACATTCCAAAACCACGTTCTAGAACACCACGAGCTCGAAATTCCACAGTTAGCTCTCAAAACGACCAGTTTTGACGCATTTCGCATTACTTTTTTGCAAATTTCCTACACAATCTGGTGGTCGGCAACAAACATTATATCGGGTATTTGTTCCTCTGGTTTTCCGGTTGCGAAGATGACTACGTGGAACGCAGCCAGCGTTCGAAATGCATGTACAAGATTCGAAATTCGAACGCGCTAGATTGCACACGTTCGAAAACCATCAACTTTTTCATCGTTTTTGCGTCCCTACCAGACAAGAGCTTCGGAAAAGTGTGTAGACAGCATACTTACAAAACTCGACCAAGATGTGGGGGTATTCCTTGATGACGGAGTCGAAATTGGTCGTCGTCAGGACGATCACTTCTTCCTCTCTGTTGAAGTCTTCGGCGGCGAAAACTACCGTCAAACACAGTGCGAACAGGAATTTCACGGACAGCATTTTGAATGCTCGTTTCGTCTTCTTCTTGACGATCAAAATTCACGACGTGGCAAACGCTCGAGTGGGGTTGCAGTGTGTGTGTCCGTCTTCGAATGACCACGTCAAAAAGAAAACGGTAGCTTTGCGCATGCGTATATACCGAACTGACTGTCTCGTGGTGGCGCGCCATTGGTCGATGCCTGGCCCACGTGGCCGTGACGTCACTGCCGTTTCTTTCGAAAATGAACTTCAGCGCCACGTCGCAGCAGTCTTGTCGGCGCCATCTTGAAACGGGAAAGTGAATGAAA
>JAQGAF010003927.1:0-15807 GCA_034687865.1 Kryphioiulus occultus
GGAATGCCGTTTCTCGAACTCGTTAAGCGAACTCGATAGGTTTTCGAACTAGTTGCGTTTCCTGTCTGAACGAGGTACAAGCCACTAGCAGTTCGATGGTTTGACTGCATGTGATCAAGATGGCTTTCAAATGTCAGTTTATCACGTAAGCAATTTTCAGGGTGTCTTCTGGAATTGGTATTGCAAATTCCATGACTTTTCAATGACTTTTCTTGACGTCAAGCATTTTCACTGCCCAATAGCATTTAGGGCTGTTCACCTTTTATGTCGCTAAATAGCGACCATCCTCTACCACAGTAATGCCATATAATCATTGACCAAAAAAAAACGCCATAGGCCAAATTCTGTGAACTGGATGACAAATTGATTTGTTTTAACCCAAGTTTTTATTTTGTGAGTCGGCCGAAGGCACATCTCTGTTGTAAATTTCATAACTTTTCCATGACTTCCATACCTGGTAGACACCCTGTCAAAGACAGTTTATCACGTGAGTAATTAATGGGGTGTCGACTGAATTTGGCAGGCGATTGCAAATTCCATGCCTTTTAATGACTTAACATGACCCTGATGTAAATTTCACGAGTTTTCATGACTTAAACATATTCTACCACAGTGATGACATGATCATTGGCCAAAAAAAAAAAAAAACTGCCGAAGGCTAAATTTTTTGCGAAACTGGATAACACATCAATTTTAAACCAAATTTGTATTTTTATAAGGCAAAAATTCCATGATCCTGATGCAAATGTCATGACTTAGTAAGGTTGGGTGATCGGGGTGGTAAACCCATTTTGCAATGAGGTGACCCAGGAAGGGAGGGAAAGGGTTACGCTCCATTGCGTACCTGTATGCTGAAATTATTATTTATTCGGTAAAATTTATTTTATCTGGTTCTGCACGACCACGACTGAAAGAACGGGGAAGTCTGATAATAAATACGAAAATCATTCAAATGCATTTCTTTAGAGGTTAAGATTTAAGAATTACACGTTCCAGTTTCATTTTTTTTAATAAAAATAGGTAAATGTGAAAAGAATTCAAACATTACTAGCGTCAACGTGGTGAAAGTGGGTATGCTTTTCAGTAAAAGTATTCTCAAACTTATCATTCGCATAAATGTCCACATTATGAAAAATCCATTGAGCAGCGTTAGCTAGCTAGGCCACTGGGCAATGGCGGCCATGTTTTCCCAGAAACCATTGTACCACCTGAGGGTGCAAGCCTGCTGCTGGAGAGCGGTGAGCTTTATTTACCACCGGCAAAGGTTCTAAAACCACAAACGAATTCAGGTCAATTAGTAAACCAGTAACGTACGCTATCTCGTCAAGCTCCGCACTTAAAAAACTGATACCCTGCAGCTTGTAAAGCTAAAATATTACCTCTTGTGAAGCTATTTGGATTCTACAGAAGGTATCCCCTAGTCCATAACTTTCAGTCTCTCCCAGCTCACCACCCCACTTAGGATCCTGTTATGCTGTTTTAGCATAATGAGATGAAAAATTATCTCTGATGGAAATGCTTCGGCAAGCGAAACCTATAAATAGCGCCTCTTTATGTCTACAAACAGCGGATTATCCCCGTGCAACGCTATTTTTAAAATCATAATTAACAACGGTTGCAATAGCAAAACATGGAGAACGTCCCAAAATAAAACGCGAGTTAGAGCACGAGTTTTAGCGTTTCACGTGTCAACTAATTCTGCTATGTTTGAGGATGCTTTAATTATCATCTATCCCTCATTGTTAACGTAGGATTCTCACTAAAATTCTCAAAGTATTTCTTGACATGCCCTGACTAATTTTCAATAATTTCTCAGACATTTTACGTGAAATTAACATAAAACTGGGCTGATGGATTACACACCTACCACAATGCATGGTGATATTAGGGTGATAGCAGAGTGCCGAGTTGAATTGCATTGAAATTTAATAAAATTTTAGGCCATGGTAATGGGATTTATTTTCAAACCCTGAATCGAACTTTATCATACATCACTATTTTGTATCATAAGAAAAATCTTACAACGGTTCTTTGGACATAGCACTATTATTTTTAAAATAATATTATAAACTATCAATTCTCTGCATCACTTTTTATCGTAAGAAATAGTTTTTTGTGGATATCACTATTGTTTTTTTTAAATAATAGTTTAACTATCTTAATTTCCCGAACATTTCTGACTAATTCCATGATATTCCTGACACATTTTTATAATAATAATAGTTATTTTCCACACAGGGAAATGATGGTCGATTTGCAACTCTCATGTTAAAATGTATTACCCTGACTTTCCAGAAAGTGGAAACCCTGTGATTCTTTAAAATGCCCATTGCATGATTTCAAAATTGAGCAGGAGCCCTTGGCATGAGTGTAAAGGGCATGCATTTCTAAAGTCTCTGAACTACTTTGGGCTTCTCAGTCCTTCCCATTTTATCCAGCAGTCCTTCATAACAAACCTTGACTTAACATATATCAAATAATGAATGAACACAAAATTATAATGGGCATGCAAAGCTACATGAATCTACAAGTCTCTGAACTAATTGGGGCTTCTCAGTCCTTCTCTGAGCAAACCTTTCCCATTTTATCCAGCAGCCCTTCATAACAAACCTTGACTTCACATTCAGCAAATAATGAATGAACACAAAAATAACCAAGGCTCTTTCTAAATATAAATCAACCTGCATTCGCTGGGGTGAATTGGAACGCGCACATTTTGAAAACAAAGCTCGAATGCACTGGCGCCCATGTAGCAAATCAGGCAGACAGAAACAGGACAGGGCAGTACAGTATAGTATAGTTCTGAAAGATTTCACACGTGACATCAGAAGAAGCTGAAGCCATGAGACCAAACGTGATCTAAAACGTGAGGCTGCCCAAGCTGGATGTTTACGAGCTTGAAAATAGACTTATTTGTCAATTAAAAGTTATTTTCAAGAATAGCATCCACCTACACAAGCACGCGTAGCACTCAAACGACTGAACGAAATATTGTTGGAAAAAATACCGATAATAAATACGAGGAAGTGGTTGCCGAAGGCCCAGGATATCGTCGTTTCAACTCATCCTCAATTCGTGGAACTGACGGATAGTGGAAACATTATCTCCCGTTAGATATGGCTTATCCACCATTGTAACGAAATTTGTTAATGACGCTAATGTCTACCCGGATTTAATGCCACTATTATGTAAGCTACACAATATACAGCATGATGCATCGCCCAATGATGGGGGCGATCGTAAACGTATCAGTATTTGCCTGGTCTGCTATCAACAAGTTCCTAATAGTGCTTAACCGACTGTTGATTTGGAATGTAGTCTGGTATGAAACAATTCGTGATTAGATTTGATGCCTGTAAGCGGATCATGGATGACACACACTACATGCAGTGTGCCACACGGCGTGTAACTCATCAAGATCTAGGGGGACGTTCAACTATTATGTCATCACATTTTCGTCATTTTCAGGCCGCCTTTCCCCTATGTCAGCATTAGTGATCGTTTGACATTTATGACAGTCAATCCCTGGTTTCTAACAGGATACCTGAATACACGTGCTTGCTCTCCATAAAAATCAAATTGAACCAAGAACTAAATAAGTACCTGATTGAAAATGAATGAGTTTTTTGAAAATTATTGGCAGAATTTTAGTTAGTATCAATTTTTTAATAACTACGTAAATGTGTATAAATTACAAACAACAACCAGACTGTATGCATCGTTAATTAACTACTGAATCAACCTGAATGTAGACCTACTTAACCACCTTTCATATCATTGGCTTCATTATTACCTTTAAGGTCTAAGATTCATCATTTTCAATTTTTTTTTTAAAGTTCGCTCAAGCCGAACATCATTTGGTAATGATGGGGTGTCTGGAAATCTCGAAAAAGTGATGACATAATATCTGAACATACATCCCCATGGCGAATGTGTAATACTCCTCATCAACGACACATACATGTACATGTATGTACAACACCAAAGGAGGCATATTTATTGCCAGTGTGGTGTAAACCTGCATAGAATGTGGGCTACAATTAAGAGATACAAAAACAGGTGTGCTATTGTGTCACCTAAGCACTTTACGAGACCTACAGCTGGGTTAGCGTTTGCAACTGACCGCGGCAGCGTGTAGATTATGCAAAGGGTGGTTGCATAACTTAATTCCAAATCACTGTAATTGCGCTGCTTCATTGTCCTCCAACCAACTTCCATGGCTGAATAAAGGGTGTGAGCGCATGGCACAAGACTGACAAACCCTGCGAAAGAATTCCCAACCTTATTCTAGGGCAGCTAGGGTGGTATAACCAAAAATCGATTACCTGTTTGGATGGAACACTGCCAACAACACGTGTCACGAACGTTTAAAAACTGATGCGCAAGATCAAACCATGCCTAACCATTCGCAACTTCGCTGGTATTCATGGAGAGATCGACCATATAGGCTACTGACCGTTTTATCGCCATGTCAGCATCAAAAATTATCATAACTGAGCCTTCAAAACTTCGATTTTTATGCAAAACCGATTTCATAGTAGGGTACAGTGTGATCATAAAGTCATACCCTCATTACAAAAATCAACTATTCGCAGTAACACTGACGATTTGGTCACATGACGCCAATACAAGGTCACATATTGTCAGTAGTACCTGTGCTGCCATTAGTAATGTGCATGAGTGTTTGTGTCAGTACAGCACAAGTAATAATTTTTTATCCATACTATGAAGGTGTCACTAAAATATCAGTAATAATGCAGCAAGTAGTGTCAGTAATGACGCAGTGATGTCAGCTGTGGCAACCATAACGTTTAGTAGTGATTTTGGATGTTGAAACTCAAACTTAACTGCATTTATGTGTCAATTGTGAGCCTCACAAAAGACATGTTAATATAAGTAAGCACGTGGTGCAATTTCATTCAAAATGTGTACAAACGTACTTGCAATACCACTGATATCAGCAAAGTTTCTACGAATAACATCACATATCAGTAATTTTGTACTGATATCACTGCGAATTTTATAGTTAATTCCCATTCAAATTATCAAGTAGATTTCCCTGACAATTTACATATTTTTTTAAAAAGAAGAAAAATGATGGATTTTGTCTCAATTTTTTTTATAAAAGATGGTGACTAATCAATTGGCTGATGTAAACTATCTCAATTTTCCTGACATTTCCACGAATTCCCTGATTTTCCAGAAAGTGGGAAGCAGTTTTCGATTGCAGCGACGCGTGCTGGCACTCATTGTTAACCAAATACGCTAAATAAATATCTAGTTCTACCTTTGTAGGAGATGGTGGGCAGCTAGCAGACAAAGTGACAAATTGCACCATCACCAAAAGTTCGCCATTTTAGCGAAAGTGAAGCCGTTTTCCTTGGGCTGGCACTCGGCAAGGACAGGTTAACGTATGCCAGGCGTATAAAAATGGCGATTCCAATAAAAAAAAGCGATAAAAGCAAGGAGGACGGGTGTAAGGGCACGCAAAACACAGCGGCGAAGGGGCCGTTCCCATGAACTGGAAAAAAGAGAGATCAGCCCCCCTTGAACGGGCGAGGTTCTGGTACTCAATCTCCAACTGAAGGAGGTTGAAAATCCAGAGCGTGCCTGCGTGCGAATTGCACCTGGCTCTAGAGCCACATTTTCTCGTTTAATGTGCGAGCATGGTGCACACCTGTTCGCAAAAAAAGCATATTTCATCAGGTGGTCAACAGCAATAATGAAAGGGCAAAATGGGTGCGCGCGCACTAAATAGCACATGCCCCACACACCCCGCGCATTCCACGTGCCTAGGGTTCGACGACAATGGTACAGGTTCTGGCCCCGGCTTAGTCACCAGGGCTTTGTGGGGCGAAAAGTCCGTAAATAATGGCGGTCGCCGTCAGGTTACTTAGGTACAAAGCGGAAAACTGTCTCTGTGGGGTCGGCACCTCTCTGATGGTAGGATGCATGGTTTGGTGCAACCAGACTTGCCCAATCATGAATTCGTAAGTTCATCCATATCGACAAATTTTGATCTTAGACCAAGATTTGTAACCTTCACGATTCGATTCAGGTGCAGTTCACCGTTTGGTGACCTAATGCGATCTTATACATGTAGGGTCTTCAGGGTGTCTGGCCGAATCTTCAGATTTGAATCAAATTTACTTGTCTTTTCCAGGTTTTCCATGCACCTTTTGTCTTGCAAAATTTCCAGACAGTTTAAAACAGCGTACTATGGATTTTGAATGCGCATTTTAGCAGCAGATTTGCCAAAGCCAAGTCAATAGTTTAGCGTATTGCCACTTTTTAAATTCATGCAGAGTTCCCACATGATGGAATTTATCCCAAATTTTTATAAAATGTGATGAAAACCAATTGGCTGATGAAAGAACATGTAGGCTATCTCAATTTCCCTGGTTATTTCCTTACATTTTGACGAATTTTCACGAATTCGCTGACATTCCCTGACACCTTTTCATTTTTCTATGACTTTCCAGAAAGTGGGAACCCTGTCATGGAGCAAAACAAATCACTTTTCCATGACTATTCCATGCTTTTCAATTTCCCAACCACTTTCACGTTTTTCAGTTCTGAGGAAATTAACTCTGCTGTAGGTTTCATTCATTCTGTATTCAACATTCTTCATTTCTTTTAAATTTCCAGACACTACGCGAATTTCCCTGACATTTCCAGGTTTTCCAGACGGCCAGACACCCTGATTTCTCTTATCCCGAGGTTAATTCCCACGGATTACAGAGGCTGATGTCTGGTTATTAGCGATTACTGCATTCCCACGGCTGAGGGTACGCCACATTACACCTTTGGTTTTTGGAAAAAGGAGTATTCTTGAGCATGAAATTTCCCACACCTCGAATTGGGTGGGAAGACATTGATATTGCCTCGTGTGTCATCGCTGCCCAAGCATGTTTCAGTATCATCATTTCGATACTATCAGAGCTGCAGGACACTGCACCGGACTACAACTTGAGCTAAAATTACTTAGTAAGACTGGGCAATACACTGCACTTGAAATGAATCTTGAGGAAAGTCAGGAACTGCCTCTGGGTAATATTAGACACTGGGAGAGGAGTGTTGAACCCAACAGGAATCGAGATGCTTAGAAGGAACCGTACACCGCAACTTCCCATTTCCAGTTGTTGTGAAACGTCAGGAAAGTGAACTTAAGTTCAGGACACCTACCTGCGTCCACATTAATGCTTGCTTAGCAGTTAGTATTTGAACTTCCCTATCAGGTCATGGCAACCCTTACAGTTGGCTGGGTGTCCCACCTGGAACTGTAAAACGGTGCCAAAGCAGGTGCACCGATGATATTATAATTCGAAATCAATTAAAAAGTACAACGTCCCATTAAGGAGTACACCTTCACCGCCTTCCCATTAATGTAATAAAGCAGATTTAACTGGCCGAAGCTGCAATTTCGTCGTATAATTGCTCATGCTTAAATCCCAGTTCACGAAGGTTCAAATTTAAGACCGATAATAAACATTTCTGGTTGTTCCGCACAACACTCGCAAACGTTACAACCAACCAAAGAAAAATTGCGCCCTTGGTCCCTACCTCAACTACACAGAAAGCACCAAAGATGGTGCTGCGATTTTCAAATGTACATCAATTTTCCAGAATGATAATTCGAAATCGAACCTCTGTAACCCCTTTAATTACACAGGCTACTGTGGCTACTACATGTATATGAAATATTGCATAATTAAGAACAACTTTCTAATTTGCATGTCACCGTGTTGCGGTAAATTTCCCCACGGAGATTCAACCCAATTATGAACATCGCCAATGATTGGAGATGAAATTACCCTTCTAAAATAAAAATTTTGGCATGATTGCGAGTAAAATTCTCTTTTACTACCCAACTCCCCACCCCTCAAATGGCTACGTAGTTTATGGACAAGCCCTTGGGGACAGGGTCAGCCAAATGCTGATGTCATCATTACGTACTGTTCCATAAAACATTGCGTTAAAATTTCATCGTTTCTCATCTAATATTTAGATTGAGTTCGTTTAATTTGAACTTTTATTTGTTCAAAAATCTGATCTAAAATCGAGAAAAAGTCACGACATAATATTTGATCGTTTGCTGAAGTTGGTTTCCGTGAATCACCCTGACAACTTTTCAGTCATTTCCCTGACATTTTACATGAAAATTAAAAAAAAATAACAAAAATGATGGAATTTATCCCAAATTTTTATAAAATGTGATAACTAATCAATTCGCTGCTACAAACTATCCCAATATGACATTTTCACGAATTACCTGACATTCCCTCATTTTCCAAAAAGGTGGGACCCCTGCTACATAAACAGGAGATAGAACACAAAAATTCACAAGAAAGCAGCAAGTTTACATGTAGATAAGTTTTCTTAATTTCTTTTACAGAATTACTTGTCATATCTTGATTTTTGCGTTAACCAATAACTCGCTATGCAAAATCTGTTACTGATTTGTTGAACTTCCCTGACTCTTCCAGGTAGCTTCAATTTTCCTGATTTTACCAGGCTTTCATGGTCTCGGGGAAGCCTGCCTGACTACAACTGCAAACTGATAAGCGGGGCTATTTAGTCACAAGTGATAACTAGTGCTGGATTTCCACAGGCATGCCATACATGCAGGTGTCCAATGCCAGTATGGCGGCATCCGGGTTGTCAGTAAATCTACGACAAACAGGGAATGGCATAAGATACAGTACATGTAGATCCTCGACATCAGAGCGTCAAATGTCAGAAGGCGTGCGACTGATTTTCGTGCTCTCTTATCAACTTCATATCAACAACAATGGCAGCCGAATTTCAAAACAATGAGAAACTAAGGCTGAAGGCGGGCAGGCCTATGGCCTAGCTCACGCTGAAAACAGAGCCATGCACTGACAACAAGGCCGATTCGGAGAAGCACGGCCATTATCTTGTGGGAAAACTTCGGACAAACCAATTCCCTTAGCATAATAGCCTCGTTAACAGTTTAACCCTGGTTTAATGGCAGCGACAACTGTCGTGCAGTGCTTTTCTGAGATGAGCTCTCCTTACCCCCCTCTCGTCTTGCAAGCACATGGAGCCAAATGGATATCCGATGACAGACGCCATTACACGGGCAGGGCTAAGCGTGGGCCTAATACGTTACTAAATTTGTTTCCCTTGCAGTCATTAAAATGCGCAGGCCTTCTACATTAGTCTTTGCCGCTCCCGACGACTCAAACATTAGTGTCGGGTTAGGTCACCAATGGCGGTACAAAAAAAATCCTGTGAGACACGTGCAGATCCCAAAACCCAAAACTTTAAAAGACGTCCCAGGCAGCCATGCGATCTCAAATGACGACAACCAGTAAGTCATGTCGATCTGGATTCTGTCAGTGAAGATAATCTGTCAATGACACCACCGAAACATGCGCCGACTTGCTGAAGTCCCAAACTTTAAAATGTAACAAGTACTGTCGAAATGTGACCAGTTTCCAGTAGCCTCTGTCTTCCTAACAATTTAACTTACGAGTCTATCAGATGGCAGAAATGACATGTTCTGCTTTCCAGGCCAGAAAGAAATTTCCCTTACCACAGTGACTACTGAAAATGCCAAAAAATGGCATATACCAAAAGAGGTACGCTACTTGCCAATTATACACTAGACCTGCATAAACACACTGTAGGAGATAAAAGCAAAAAAATTATAAAAAAATAACAATTTTCGATAAGTGTATTTTTGAAATTGACAATTTCAATTTCATTTCTTTCCCAAAATGAGTTAAAAGGTGAATTTCCCATTTCTACAGATGAATGGCTGACTGAGTGTGCCATCTCTAGACTTTTGTGGAATCATAACTAATTTAGAAAGCCATTTTCAATTTCCCCTGACGTTTTCAAAATAAATCACTTTCGCCATATAATTCCAGGTCTTTTTTAATTTCCCCGACAATTCCAGGTTTTCCAGATCTGGAGATCGAGCCCTGATCTGTATAATAAATCCAGTAATTGAATTGCCTCTGATATGCTAGATGCAAATCTGACAACCACATAACAGATCCCTTGTCAAATGGGTGGAGAAAACCCACCTGTTAGTTAGCTAAAGTGGATATTATGATCACCAACCAACATTTGTTTCGGAAGCGACAGTCTTAAAATGTCCATTGTCGTTTATAGCGTGCGACAGCAGCACTAGCCACTTTTTTAATCAAAATCTGTTGCTAGCTTCACAAGAATCGAAAGCAACAGGTAGTTCTGGGCCTAAAGTCGACGAGCGCTCAGACTTATAAGCCGAGTTTTTATTGCGGATTTCAGGTTCTTGACCTCCACTGTTCATTTCTATATTCGGGGAAAACTGAATTTAAAAAAAAACTGCCGCTCGTATCCTTGACGAAACTTGAGAAACCAGAATGTGTTGACAGTCGATCCAGCCAGGGAAATTTTAATTCAAATGGCTGTTACCAACGGCCGCGTTTAGCATTTAATCCGAAGAAATGGAGAAAGGAACTACCTCCGTACCATTGCCTAACCTACATTTAATCGACGTGATTAACAGGAATTCCGAGAAGCTGGCAGGTTGGATGAATGGCAACATGACGTGGTTTCATTCAAGAAGTATTGCTGGGTCCAGACTTGCTGGAGCCCCCTCTTCCCTTCTGGTTCGGTGGTGCCAGCCTTTCGAATCTCTCCTGCACCCACAGTCCTTGCCCTATATGAGCCAACATTAGCCCAAATTAACGAATTACTAATTTAGATGACTAATTTCGGAGTCAATTTAAGCCCCTGTGTCAGCTCGCGTTTCAGAATGCAATTGACCCATCTAGCTGGACATTGCTAAATCGCACTTGAAAACCGTCGAAAATATAATTTAAAATCCTCGTTTTTCGAACTTCCAATATAATAAATACCTGCTAATGATCGTCTTACTTGAGATAGCCTACAACAGTAAACTTTTAAGTGAGTGGCATTTTACGCCATCTTGAAAAAAAACCCGCAAATTTGAGTTCTTTAAAATTTGCAATTTGGAACGACTTCCTAAATGTAAGCTCACGTCTCATGGTTGCCATGGCTACCAAGTGCGGCCCCGCCCTGCGCATCGCCACGTGACTCCGTTCGACGAATCAAGGCTACGGTATTTGAGCGGCAAATTCAAACTCTAAAAAAAATTACAGGGTGGCTCCCAAAGGTCATATTTAATTTAACCTAGGCCAAACGTTGGCAGTTGGAACCAGGAAGCTGAGCCGAATCACGTGCCTATTCCACGTTTAGCCCAACAAATTTTGGCTCCATCATGCCTTATAAACACAGACCTCGATTGCTCGTTAGTAAGGCTATATACATGGATCGAGCGGATTACGTGCATTTTTGCTCCCCCGGCTTAATTTTAGTAACAGCCGACCCAAATCGCGAAATGCAATCGTCAATCAAATTATATGCAAGGTACTGTTTCAAACCAGAAAGCCAAAATGCCGGTTTCCGATTACACGATTGATACGAAAGGCGATTTATCATATTCGCGGAATTGTGGCACATAACCCACACGTTATCGAAAAACACGGCACGGCATCATGCCCGAGCAACTGAAATCCGTTTCTTATCTACTGAGCTTATCAGACCTTTAAATGGCAAAATTGTATTCATAATGGAGCGTTTATCTCGCGCATCAAAGGATTAACCGTATATTTGTGCATCTAGATTCTAGACGCTGTTTCGCTATACCTGCTCTGCTTTTCAATTCCTGCATTTAATGCAAATCCAAATACGACAGAATTGAAATGGGAGAGATTACAGTACGTTGGGATGAATATCACGAATTTGAATTTTTCTGAAGCAGTCTCGCCTCGCCCGTGTCATTAGCGTTTCGATAGACTCATGCAAAACGTCGTTTTTTCCTGCAAAAGTTAATGCCATTAGATGAGGATCAACATTTAAGGAAGCCAAGAAGTCGGGCTGAGCTTAATTTAGCAGTCAAAAAATATGGCAGCCAGCCTGGCCTGATTCTATAAGTAGGCCCACCACTATATTATTTTGAAACCCCACTAGTCAAAACTGAACCAAACAGGCGCACAAAACGTGTATTTAATGGCTTTCTTAAATGAAACATATCCAGATAACCTAACTGGCGCACTAGGGTTTGTTTCAGGCTTTTCAGCTGAAATATCAAAAGGTTTTCGAGGGGAAGAAAAAAACGTGGCTCCAGGCAGAGCAGGCAGGCACCGGAGCATCCTCCTGTGGCCCTCGCCTATGTTTTGCAAAATGTCTGGAGGGGGCAGCCAGAGAGCAACTAAACAGCGCTTTCTGATATCTAGTTGACACAAAAGACCTTCTTTCGAGCTTCCCATACTCACAGTCTCACGCAGCACGTTTCTGCACTCAACTCAACATTAAGCAGTCCCGAGCGGCTCGGAAGTTCAGAAAGCCAAAATGGACGCCACTGCTGGTAAAAGTCAAGTCGAGTCAAGAGCCTTCTGGAATCAGACAACGCTGAACTCGGCAAATTGAGACAGACATAATATTAGAGGACCACATCGCATTAACTTTGATGCTCTCCAAGCTAGACTTAGGAATGGTCGGCATAGCAAAGATAGAGATCACTTCTTGAAACCTACGATATAAAAAGATAAAAATAAAAGCTCTCATCGTTTGCAGGCTATTAACAGCTTCATTTAAGTGAAGTTTCATACGTTTAATTGGGTAAATTCGTGTATATTGACGAGCAACTAATTGCCGCTGCATTTTTTTTGGTCGAAGAACATCTTATTCTGGGTTGTTCCGGATCGACTTCTTCGGGCTATCGTGGTAACATGTACCGAGCTGTTTCAGATAAGCGTGAACTACAGATTACTGCTGTTCTGGTTCTAAGTGGCTTGGAAACTGCTTTCACAATTCAAGTACAACACAATGTTCAACAGCGGTACAAACTCAATGAGTCAATTTCACTAAGATCTCAGCTTTTTCAAAGCCCAACCTTTGTAAGATAGCCTATCCTAACTGCTCTCACAGCATTTTTACAGTTAGAGCTACGTGCTGTTGTGATATTGGTTGTTACCAGCAGCCTGGTTATAAGATAAACCAATGCATGATTCCTGTTATGTTGGCTGACATCACCAGCAAGCTTATCAAAAGCAATCTTGCTACTAGAGTTACTCAAGAGAACAGGGTTGATGGATTTTGCAAAAATCTTGGCTTCAAGCTTTCACTGGATTTATTCATCTGTTAGTTGATGCGCTTATTAAAAATTTATATCTAATTAATGGCTGTGAGTATATCAACCCTGAAACCAGGAAACCACTCAAATCCACGGACCAGCAGGCAACATCATCGAGGTGGAAGAACTCGTCCATCATTACTATTAGGCAAGATAGCTCAAAATTATTATCTGCTCAATTTAGCAATAATGTCCTGCAGGAAAAACTTCCCACTTGTCAAAGGAACTATTTTGCACCACAGTTAACTGTTGGAGTTCTAGGCCACACAGGTGCCAGAAGCTAATTAATCTCCAAGACAGTTCACCAGTCAAATTTTCATCAACCAATCAATACATGTAGCGTGGTTATCACTATGTTTACTTGCACACTTTAAGCCACGTTAGGCCTGTTGTGTGAAGCTTGGTGAGATTTGATGAAGGGAATCTAAACGAATCCAACCCAGCGGTAGAACCTATCATTCCAATCCACTTATGAAACTAAGAACCCATTTGGATGCATATTATTGGTCTCATTTCTTGCATGCCATTAGACGTTGGAATCCTCTTCCAAAGAATGGTCTTAAGCTTCAAGAAATTCAATTTAACAATGATGATGTTGACCATAGGCCTATTAATGTACTAATGGGGTGGTAATTGCCAATGAAATTGGGTTGATGGATTACACTCCTTGCCACATGGTATTCACTTACTAATTGTAGTGTAGGCCTACTGAGTACGAATCATCTACATGTATCCTAAAACTGTACAAGCATTCAAGTAGCCTACAAAGTTGACTTGATCTAATTTACCCCAAACATGCCCCAAAACAGACTCACATGCCCACTTTAAGCTACGTTACAATTTTTGCTTTAAATTCTAGGATGCCAGAACCTCTGGGGTCGGACTGTCGGATTTATGAAACCTACCTCGAGGCTCTATCACTGTATCCCAGACTGTATTTAATGTAGCTTAAAATGTGCATGTAAACCTAGCAATTGTCAGGGTGACAAACAAATTTCAAGTTTTGAAATTTAGCACTTGTTTTGGAGTGTAATTTTTAGGATAGTTTCAAACAGCAACATTTTTTAGAATGCAGTATTGCACCATGCCTGCTTGTTACAATACAATGTTCAAGGAACAAAAATGGCGTCAACCTACACCTGCACCAAGTTAAAGGCAGTGTTGTCAAACTGCACCTGTACCTACAGTAGCTAAAGGCTGTCAGCATTACAGGTAGTCTGTCGACACAATATACAGAGCGTTAAGGTTATTTTTTAACATTTCGGACATGTTTAAGACAGGTGTACTTTTCTAGGATTTTTAGGACTTGTTTGCCACCCTGGATAATGTTATAATTCGGATATCCGGAACTTCACACTCATTTTAACACATTTTCTCCAGTAATCGCCCTGGTGATGTTGGTTTATCTGGTTAAGCACCCCAACCACTACACGGCCAGCCGACGCAAATGCGAAAGCTTTGGCTGCATGAGGAGAAGTAAACAAGAAAGAGTCTGAGGGAGAAAAGCTAAAGGGGGGAGCGCGGTGGACGGACTCTGACCCGTGTCGTTTCCTGAAAAGCCTAAATCTCAATTAGATTATCCGGGCCGCAAATAGCGCTGCCGTGGCGCCTGGCCACTCGTTACTTACTTTAAAAAATAGCGTTGTCCCGTCGGCGTCTTGGCCATGTCCCAGCCGGGAGGCAGGGGGGTATCGTCGGTGATGTCGTAGCTCTGCTGCCTCAGGTGTTGGTGCTGCAGACCCGAGGCGAACGTCTGCTGCAGGCTGGCCGGAGAAGAGTGGGCGCGAGGGTGATGGACCACGGGCACCTGGGGGGAGCAAGGCCTGGGATTGACCGCAGGACCTCCCCCGAACCCTGCCGTGGAGTCGGTGCTAGATTCGCGGCTGTGGGACGCTGAGGCCGAGGTCCGTGACCCCGTCTCGGGGGGGTTGAAGAAGGACTTGGGCAGGTTGCGGAGGCGCATGGGCACGGCCAGGTTGACGTGAGTCTCCGAAGGGTTCATGACGGCCTTAAACAAAGCCTCCAGGTCCGAGTCAGAATCCCCTCGAATGTGAACCACTTGATTGCCCATTTGCTCCATCATCTGGGTCTGGGGCGAGCCCGCCTGCTGCTGCTGGACCTTCTGCGCCACCGAATTCTGCTGTTGAGACATTTTCGCACGATTTTCGGCTGCCCCAAAAATGCCCGTAAAGTTGGCCTCCTCCTCCTCCTTCTCCTCCTTGGAAAAGCAGCACAACGAAGGCCTAGCTAATCCCAGCGAACTTTTTCAAAACTTACTTTTCGGAGTCATTCCGTTTCGCGTCCAGTCCAAACCCCGTCCCAACGGCGAGGATAGCTCCGATTTGGGCGAGGGGATCACGACGCGAGAAAAAAGCGATCGACCCACGACATTAAAAAAAAGTTGGAAAACACTTTCCCGAAGTGTAGTCCCCGAATTATTACGTTCCCCTTCGAAGCCGCAGCACGTCCACCGTCCGCCTGCGCGTCATACTTCTAGAACTTCGACGCGAAATAGTCCCTGGCGTAAGCGGCCCTTGCGCCCACCTCGGGCCCGAAAAACCGAAAATGAGCAGCCCCAAAAAGTCCCTCCTCGAATCGTAAACGACCGTCCGGTCTAAAAGCGAAATTTCGGG
>JAQGAF010003928.1:0-15807 GCA_034687865.1 Kryphioiulus occultus
GATGGTACTGAGCTTTTTACTGACAGTAAAATATTGACCATGTAGGGTCGCGAAAATATTGACGCATACTATCATTTCTACTGATTCTAAAGTGACTGACAGTATTACTAACCGTGTAGGGTCCCCTTTAGGTCACGCTCACAATTAAAGTAATCATTTCATAAAATTTAGAAACACCACAAGTTTGGGTTAGGTTTAGGTTATGAAAGGTTAATTTTGACAAGCATTTGATTTATGCGAACAAATTTCCGTGAACCACCGTCCTATAGCTTAATTTAGCAAATTTGTAATTGAAGTTAAAAATTGCGAAGTAAGAGATGAAAAGAAAAGAAACCCAAATGCTGAACAAAGATTCACGACAGCTTTTATGAATTACCCTGAACAGCTTGGCTCGAACTAAATTTCTCAAAGGCTCTGCCATTCCATTGCCATACATCCTCCTTTAGATGAACGTTTCATCCGCCCACATTTGTCATAAACCGTCGTAAAAACGAGCGTAAAAGAAATCGATAAGGGTGGGATAACACTTTTATTTATAACTGGAGCGCTAATTGCGTGGATCTGGTTCATCCCCCCATTCTTACGTGAGCGAACTGACGCGGCCTCGATTCCCAGCATCGTCGGTCAAACGATTAAACGTCGATAATGAATAATTTTACGCAATAAAAACGTGAATAATTAATTTCAACTTACCGGCTTATTGAAACGGCGTTCAAAATCTGCACTAATTTCAAATTTTACGAATCGAACGTTAGTTAATTAGAAAAAGAACAACAGAAACCAGATAGAATGATGTCACGCGCGCGCGTTCAAAAAAACAAGAAAATTCAAGGGTGGAAAGACGAGGATTTTTTTTATTTCGGGAAAAAAATGTCTCAAATTTCGTGTACAACGACATAGGAAAATGTATTTCGATATTAATATATCATACGCGATAACGTCCCCAACTTACGAGGATACGGAAATGCCAACAACACGTTCGTTTCGGTATAAATTTCGTGCTAGTTAACATTGTGTAACTTGTGTTGAAAAAAAAACGTATAGCAATTGGACAGTGGTCGGAAGACGCCATGCAGGTTAGGAATTATGATTGTAAAGAGGAAAAACCATAGAGAAAGGATTGAGGAAGGGATCGGCTGCATGGGACGATTAACAGAAGACGTTTCAGGGCGAGGAACAGAAGTTGAAATGGAAAGAAGCGCGAGTAATTCGCCGATCACAAGATGCAAATCATGGGCTCAATCGGCACGGCTTGCTTTTCGGGAGAATCTTCGGAATCCACTTGAGAAAAACTGTTAGTATAAGGCGAGACGGAAGTTGTTAGATTAATAAAGGTCAAAGGTCAACGGAATACACGCTCTCTCAGTCTAATATACGGGACTAAGCTGGCGTTTGCACTCACCCCATGCTGTCAGGACCGCCGTCTATCTTTTGCATATTTTCCTAAGAAAAATTTAAAAAAAAGAGTAAAAACGTTAGCAATTTAAGAAATCAAATTTATTTCGAATCAACGACAACGTGGGTGAAATATAAAAGAAACGCAGTGAGTATTAAATGATGAGCCGGTGGCCCAGCGGACAATTTTATAAATCCCACTTTGGACGCCATTTTAATTCTTGTATACAAAATCTCGCCATAGCCGCATTTGGGCATTACGAGTAATTTAAAAACGTCGAAGGACTTTCAGTTTTCATCGAGTTAGTTTTTTTTTCTAGCATCCGGAAAACAATCTGATCACGTTCCTGAAATCACTGACGAAGCTCGGATTTGGGAGAAGAAAACAAACAGACTTATTTCGATTCCTAAACAAACATCGAGGCCGAAGGGGCGAGGAAAACACGGCCAGTTAGAGAAAACGAGAGAAGTTGGAAGGAATGATGGAAATCAATAAAACGGAGAAAATCAATAGAATGTAGAGGCAAAACAACAAAAAAAGCCAAAGAGATCTCGAACGATATGAGAAAGTCGACCCAGAGGTCGACGTCGAAAGCGAAAAAGCGAGAGAATCTGGTTGTGTGGCCAAGCATGGGATATACTTATTTTCACGAAGCAATTTATAATTGTAACAACAATAATAATTTACTCTAAGTAAAAGCTGAGATACATGTACACGTAGCATTAACCCTATAAGGACAATAAATGGCTCAAAATAAGTTCAGTCAATTCGATTAAATTAGACAACCAATTTTTAGAATTAAATTCTTATCCCCGGAGGTCATACTGAGTGTTTCAGAAGTCTTGGTCACGAATGAAAAGGGTAATAATACTCTAGAGACAATCAAAAATGCCCATAGTAACAAATATATGGCCAGAAATGATATGATGACCAGTATCTGAAATACAGTCAGCCAATACCTGTTACAGTGGATCTCGAAATCAGATCATTTCTGGACCTAAGATATTAGGGACATTTTTGTTTGATTTCGTTAGTATGCATTATCACTTTTTTCATTTGGATAAACGCCTAACCTTTGGCTATTAGCCACAGTATGTGTTAATGTATGTGTGTTTTATTGTGTTCCATGTGTGTATAATTTGAGACATTTATATCAATATTTTTTTTTTTTTTAAATGTGGGTTAAAGCCGTTTGAAAGCCTACACCACAGTGTACAAAACTTCCGAGGATACTAGCTACTGCTATAATAATTTGATACACATGTAGCTATTAAATTTATGTTTTACAATGTAAAACTATGACGCATGTCAATGTTAGACATGCTATGTACTTGTATTTACTGCTGTAATAAATTGATGCACATGTAACTATGAAACAGCAAGGAAACAGCGAAATTGTATTAGTTTTTAATTGAAAATTTCATTATTAATTGCCTGCACCGAATTGGTTGTCTTTTGATCTTAGTTTTTTAACCAACAATTACCTACTGTATGTAAAATGTATTGTTGATGCATTAGATTTCCCTGGCTTTTTCCAACTAAATCCATTTCCCTTGACTTTTCAATTCCGTTCCAATTTCACTGACAATAGCAGCTTTTCAGGTGTGGGGGAACCCTGGTATAGGTTCGCAAACTGCCTTAAAATCCATCATTTGCCATTCACTTTTGCGATTAATTTCGCCTAGGGCGCGTTTTCTGTTTGAAAAGTGCGTTTTTTGCGTCACTTTCGACCTAATCTTAATACAAATTTCTCTCAATTCGAAACGTTTTCGGTCAATGACGATGTCAGCGACGAATTCTGATACAGGGATCTGATTATAATTTTCTGATCTCATAACACCTGTCGCTTTTCCTACATGTACATGTACAACTAGGTATCAAAGTAGCTTCCCTGCATAGCTGATAGGCTTCTCCGCAAGCTCCTAATGTTTTTCCTGCGGCAGCCCTTAGATTTCGCTGCCCAATTTTTTTGGTGTTTTAATTTTTGTTACCTTTTCGACTGCCCTCCTCCTCATGAGCAGAGCGGCGACGGCGACGACGATGCCGCACATGATGAACGTGGGTCCGAGTATCCAAATCTGTCCCAGTCCGCCGATGTTGAGCCAGGGGTCGGCGTACGACGTGCTGGACAGTGACTCGTGCAGGCCCTGGGCCGAAATCAACACCCCCAGGCAGAGGAAAGAGGCGGCCACCGTCAGGTAGAAGGCCTGGCGCCAGTTGGATCGGCAGCAGGACTGGAGGCGGGCATCCCCTGAAGCACCCCCCTCGAAGCACGTCATCGCCAAAAAACAACAACAACAAAAACAACGGAAGAAGAAAAAACAAACAAAAAGAAAAACTAGGTGGGCGGCTTCTGAGTCTGGATCTGGATCCCAATCGACGAACTAGATCAGAGCATACTGGAAGGAAGGATGTCAAAATCCAGAGAGAAAACCCCGAGAGAGATGGAGAGAGAAAAACGAGAGATGATGGCCGAGGATCAGCCAGTGGAGGAAGTCGCGTCACTCGATCGATTTCGCACCACTTCCGGTGGCCAACCCCCCCTTGGATCCGCCGTGGATTGCTCTGATGCCGACGTGGGGTCGACCTAGGTTGCTGGGGGAATGAGGGATTCACCGAGTGCAGGGAGGTGAATGAAATGGAAGACGTTTGCACGGACGTCGTTTATGGGCGGCCCCAGCTGTCAACGCCACCAATTCATGAAAAGATGTATTGCTAGATTACTCACCAGAAAATAACAGGAGGTAGCTTTGACCTTTACCCTTCACCGTTTATTTAGCAAAACTGACTTAACTGAATACCGAAGTACTGGTGATGTTCTCCAAATATTCCAAACCAGTCTGCATTGTGGTGGTCACTGGTCAATAAAAATGTTGCTACATTTTAATATCGCAGCATTATTTCCTAAAGCGTCAACAAGTATTATGACAACATTAAGTATGCCATAAACCAACATCATCAAAATTGCGTACCTCATCCAACCAAGCCCTCGAAGATAATGAGCTTATTTCCAGAAATTAATGCTTGTCCTCTAGAGCCGAACAGATATGGATGCATACTGTTAATACTATCGACTATACGGTAGCAGTTTACGTATTGTACGTATGTACACGGTACAGCCATGGTTGCCCCAGAGATGACATTTTCAACTTACCTGACTTTCCGGATTTCGAACAAATTTGGCTTGACCATCCTGACCATTGGAAATGCAAAAAAATGACATCATGCCAATTAATGAATGCTATACGCATTGCTTATTATTCATAAACTGAGGATAGAACATCAATTTTCACCAGGAAACAGCAAATTTCGATTGGTTTGTTAAATAGACAATTTCATGATTAATTTCATTCACCGAATTGTTTAATTGCCATCTCTTCATTTTTGTGCTCGAAATCTGCTATTAATTTGTTAAATTCTCCACACATTTTCAAAGTAAATCCATTTTCCCTGACTTTTCTAGACCTTGTCAATGTCCCTGACTTTTCCAGGTTTTCCAGGTCTGGGGAAACCCTGATAGTAATCTCAGCCCAGCGTCAAGTGCATTTTCCGAGGATTGGGAGTCTGAAAATCACGATTTTGTGCTACTTGAACTTCACTTTATCATTAGCACCAACTTTTTGATTACCAATACACCCACATGTAAACATATCATGACTGATAAAACACCACACTCACCAGTGTCAACATCCAGAAAATAGTTAAATACCGATGATAGATTCGTTCGAAAGTTGGAATCCTTATCCTTCTATCGATTTCAATCCACATTTCACTAAAATGTAGTATTTTTTCATTTTCGTCTGAAGAAAAACTCATCGTCGACCTTCGAGCTCCAAATTTGAAATTTCAAACATTCTATCTTGAAACGCGTCGAACTTTTGGGCGCACCGACGGCGTCGCCATCTAGCGAGCGAGTGGGCAAACCTGGCGTGCATGGGCGTCTGCGCCTTGGTCATCCATCGTCTGTTGAATCCTCTCAAGAATGTCACATCAAAACGGCTGAAGATTTCGATAAAAAGGGTCTGAAACACGGAGAAAAATGGCTTCGTTATTCGAGCAGTACGAGCAAGCGGCGCAGAAGTCGGCCGACCTGACAACGGCTAGTTGTCAGCCTCTAGCTGAAAGGGTATTTATTAAAAAAACAAGTATCCATTCGAGCCCCTTTCCATTTCCATTGACCATCTCTGGTCCTAGGTTTCTAAACCTTAGATTTCGGTAGAAAAAGTATCTTGGGACTGTGTGGATATAAAATCTCAAAAAAGAGAGAGCCAGCAGAATTGCTTTTTATACCGCAGAACAAATTTGTTTTGCTGTAAGCAGAATATCTTCAAATACTGTCTTCTGCAGTTTTAAAAACATCAAAAGTGGCAGCAATGTAATGCAGTAATCTGAAACGATTTCGTAATTTTACGAGCCACACTCACCAAACTGCAGTTTTCACTTTACCACCCTGCACTAATTACATGGTGCAGTTCCCAATTTCCCAATAAAATACCCTAAAATGCAGTTTTAGCAACTGTGGTAGGCATACATTTGAATAATTCTCATTCTTTGAGCATTTACCATTTGCCTTCTAGTCCATCTCTCGCATCCTGCCTCTGGCCGCCCAAGACAACGAGCCTATATTCAGCAAGAGGAGAATCAATTTCAAGTAAGGAATGAGACCTCATGATTTTCTCAGAAATCCCGTGACTTACGCGAAGTTTCTTCTTCCAGGACTCCGTCACCAATCGTTGACATGACGGTCCGAAACAACCAGCTAGCGCTGGCCATGGCCAACAAGTGCGTCGGCAGGCTGGACATCGGCAAGCCGGAACAGCCCATGGATGGTGAGTGCGCTTCATCCGCGGTGGTTCCAACCACCCAATCGATATCCGTTTATATTCGCTTTCGCCACTCCAGAAACCGACCTGACGCGTCTGCTGGGGGAGCAATCACCACAGTCCAAAATCCGCAGGCTCTTCCTGGACGTCACTGGCAACCACTTGCTGGTCAACGTGGTGACGAGGGATGGTGATGCGCCCGTAGACGTCTTCTACCTCAACCGAAAGGGAAAGAAGCCCAAGTCGGCGACCAAAATGAAGGTAAGGGCCATTAAATTGCGGTCTTAGTAAGTAGTGATATATTCGCTAGACGGACGATGATACAGAATCGCTTTGGGCAGGCTCACGTGATCAATGCCGTGGCTTGGAACCAGCAGCTCGGCACCGAGGCGTCCACTGGCGCCATTCTGGTGGGGACCAACAAGGGCCTCATCTTCGAGACGTCGTTGAACGCGATCGAGGACCGTTCGCTCACGTTGAACAGCAGCCCGGAACAGTACTGGAAACAGGTAGAACGCACTGAACAAAGTCTGGAAGTCTCTGAAAGCATTTGAAAGTAAATCACAGATATATCGATGGCGTTATAGACGAAATGATGCAAAAGTTGATAATATATTGCATTTTAAGTTTGTAAGCAAACGCATTTCTTCGTTTCAGTTGTTTCATTTGGGTAAGGAGGAGCCGACGTCTGTCACTGGGATCGAGTACCATGTCCTGCCGGGAAACAAATGCTTTGTGATCGTCACCACGCCCACGTAGGACACCCACATTCCATCGTGTTGGTTCAAATGCGCTTTTAAGCTCACCGACTTTCTCGTTTTTCCCTCACAGGCGTCTTTTCCAGTTCTTGGGGACAGTGCCATCGCTCGCTGATCATCCCGTCATGGTCCACGTGTTCAACAACTATCCAGACATTCCCGGTACTTAGCTTTCGGGACATTTGTGACCATTGGCGATCTCGTTCATTGCTAATTTTAATGCATTCTCCATTTCCAGTGCGTTACCAAGACATCCCCAGCATTCTCCCTTACAGCGAGCTGCAGTTCTTCTATCCCAAGCCGTGGGAATTGCCGAAATGTGCGGCGTGGATGACCGGTACGAACTCGCTTTCCATCCGGTCGGCACTTCCACACCTTTATTCACACCTGTTCAATCTTCTCGCAGGCATTGGCATCATGTGCTACGGGATGGATTACAGCGGCAAGGCTGGGGTGGACTCCGTGACCACGGAAGCCAAGCTGGTCAACTATCATAAAGGCAAAGATGCGGAGGGTCATCCCATGGCCATCATCCTCACCGAATTCCACGTCTTGGTCCTCTATCGAGACAGGTGATAATTAAGCAATGTCAATTCGGAAGTAGGATTGCCACGATTTTTACCTCTTCATTGATGCAATTGACGATTTTTTTCCTCTTGAATCTTGACGTACCTTTCTTGCCACTCGCTCACTGGACATCATTTGTATCTTTGCCCACGAAACTAAAACAGGGTCAAAGGGATCAGCATTCTGAGCGACCAGCTGATTATGGACGACATCTTCACCGAGGTCCTTTGCGAGCATCCTTAAGCTGATCGGACATGAATTATCTAGCTTCTATTAACATAGCAGTCTTTTTTTCTCCGCGATCAGACCTACGGCAACATGGTCCAGCTGATCAAGGATCCCATCACGGGGACCATTTGGGCGTGCTCCGAATACGCCGTTTACAGATACAATGTGGCGAGGGAGGCAAGGTCAGATCCGACGCCAGCCTTTCTCGTTTGATCGATTGCTGATCGCCGACAGACCCGTCCTTCGCTTTTTCCAGGCACGTGTGGCAGGTTTTCCTCAACAAGGGCGACTACGAGTCGGCCAAAGAGTACTGTCGAGACGACCTGGCCAACCTGGACGTCGTGTTGACCAAGCAGGCCGAAGACTTGTTCAACCGGAAACTGTTGAGTTTTGCATTCGCATTTGTTGCCAACTTTGGAAAAAAAATTGTTTCTGATAGATTCTTCTGCATTTCAGGCACGACGAGAGCGCCGCTGTTTACGCCAAGACGCACGTGTCCTTCGAGGAAGTCGCTCTCATGTTCCTGCAGGCTGAGCAGAAGAACGGCTTGAAGACATACCTTTTGCAAAAACTGGCTAGCCTCAGACCACAGGTGAGAGCGAGCAGTTAGGACGGGATGTTCCCATCGCTAAGGGATATTTCAATTCTCTCATTGGCCGGCCCGTTGGGTTTTTATCGAGTCTTGATTTTTCGATTAATCCGATTTAGGACATGACCCAGACGACGATGATAGTGACCTGGCTGGTCGAGCTCTACCTGAATCACTTGGGCGAGTTGAACGACAGCAGTCAGCGCAGCACCCCAGCCTACGCCAAGCTCAAGCAGGAGTTCCACAGCTTCCTGGCTTTGCCATCGGTCAAGGAATGCGCCGCCAACAACTGCAACACCATCTACGACCTGATGTCCAGCCACGGCAATCAGGAGGCGCTCATCAGCTTCGCTATCATGATGCAAGGTAGGGATACGGGCGCTAGTTTCTGATCAGTTTCTTCCGATACGGAACCTTTTCTGTCGCCCACAGATTTCGAACGTGTCGTACAATTCCACCTGCACAACGGCAACTATAGGGAGGCCTTGGCGGTGCTTCAGAAGCAGGTGAGCGTCAGCGATGCTCAGTTTTTGCTTCGATGCCACAAATCCTTCAATTTGGTAGACACCGGATATCACTTTAATACCAGTTTTTTCCCTCACCCGTAGAAGCGCGTCGACCTCTTCTACCAGTTTTGTCCCCTCCTGATGCAGTTCGTGCCGACGGAAACCGTGGACGCCTGCATCGCCTTCGCCCGCAAGCTCGATCCGTCGCGACTTATTCCAGCGCTCGTCCACTACAACCACAACCGAGGAAAGGTATCGAGACTCGTATTCTTGTCCATCCGAAATGTGAGACAGGATCGAATCTACGAGTTTTATTTTTAATCCAGCTGCAAGAACGCAACGAAGCCATCCGTTACCTGGACTTCTGCGTCCGACGCCTCGATAACAAGGACCGGACCATCCACAACTACCTGTTGTCCCTCTACGCGAAAACTGCCCCTGATAAGCTGGAGACATACCTCAACGCCCAGGGGCAGGACCCGGCCACGGTCAGCTACGACCTGGAGTATGCGCTGAGGGTGTGCTCGGAGTGCGGGCTGCAGAGTGCTTGCGTCCACATCTACGCCGTTATGGGGCTGTACGAAGAAGCCGTCGATTTGGCCCTTAAGGTAAGGCAGTCCTTTGCTCGTTGGTTTCTTGGCCAAGCGGATCTCGAGGTTTATACCGTTGCTTTCGTTCACCAAGTTCGACGTGGACAAGGCCAAGCAGTACGCCGATCGTCCGGAAGAAAACGAGGACCTGCGCAAAAAACTTTGGCTTAAAATTGGCAAGTACATTTATCCCAAATTTTGAAGTATAAATGCTTTTCAAAGAATAAATTTAGAATAAATAACAACATCGAGCTCCAGATATGAAAATCAGAAAGTTTAACAACTGTTCGTTCACAACAGCTCACCACGTGGTCAAGGAAGAAAATGACATCGGGCGAGCCATGGAGTTTCTGCAGCAGTGCGACCTGATCAAAATAGAGGACATTTTGCCGTTTTTTCCCAACTTCGTCACCATCGATCACTTTAAAGTGAGTGGTGCACCAAGGTTTGGGCATGCTTCCGTCGATTAAGCCTTACCGCTTCTCTTTTCACTTTGATATGCCATTACGAGAGCAATGTAAAAAGTAGTTACTAATTCGCAAAATAAGTCGAAAATGAGGGGATTGAGCAAGGCATACTACATGTAAATGTGGGTTACGCCAACATTGGCACATCTTTATACCTTTAACTTGCATCGTTTTGTTCATCCTTAGGACGCCATTTGCCAGTCTTTACTGGAGTACAATCAGCACATCGAGGGCCTAAAAGACGAAATGGAGGAAGCCACTCAGAGCACCAAAGAAATAAGGGCAGAGACGCGCAGCTTTCGAAACAAGTAGGAACTTGCGAGCGAGAATGAGATACGTACTCGTACTTCGTCCGTAATCTTTGCGACTTTCTTCCCGTTAGGTACACGTTGGTTTCGTCTCAGAACAAGTGCGTTTCGTGCAACTACCCGGTCTTGACGTGTTCGTTTTATGCCTTTCCCTGCCGTCACATGTTTCACGTGGAATGCCTCGTAGCCGAGGTCAGCCGAGCTATCTCGTTGTTTTGCACTTTCAGACGAAAGGTGCTCTTCCCTAATGTCAGTGCTTCTCTTCCAGGTTTTGCCTCACCTGAGCACGACCAAAAAGCAGCGCGTCGAAGAGATCCAGAGGCATCTAGCCAGTTCCAGCAGCGGCAGAGAAGATTCCGGCACCCTGCCCACTTCCAACTCCAGAGAAGACATGAAAGTCAGTCTGGAAATTCAGATATTAGGCTAAAGTAAAATAACTTCAACGTTGACACTAAGTAAAAAAATCTTTCGCAGGCTGAACTGGACACCATTTTGGCCACCGAGTGCCCTTACTGTGGGGAACTCATGATCAGGTGAGTTATTGCCTGAGCAGTCTTGCCTCCCGCATAACAAGTGCTGAAACTTTTCTTTCGTCTACTTAGGAGTGTCGATTTGCCGTTCATCAATTCGTCCGAATTCGACAAGATAATGCAGGGCTGGGAGTGAGACTGGAAATTTTGTCATACAGTTGCATGTTGGGTTACCACGGAAGATAAAATACCGAGTTAGCATCTTGTTATAATGAGAATATATTTGTTTCTGAAAGGGAAGCTTGATCTTGCCACCAGATAAGCTCAATCGAATCAAACCTCGAAGAAAAATCCATTTCTGTAATTGTTCGCAATGAATTTATGATAAAAGGACGTTTTCAACAATTTTGTAGTGTTTTCTAAACTTACAAAAGGTAAAATTAAAATTTTTCATTTACCAGTGGTAAACAGCAGAAAACTTAATCAAAACCCGATGAAGTTATGCGAATTTTGTTTGATGCAAATTCATACCTTAATTAGGAACGAGACATTCCTGAATGATGTGATCCATATTCCTGGCTAATTATTCCTGTAATTAAACTTAAGAATCCATGCTAAAAATTAAACCGCGTAGTGAATTCTCGGCACATTTACTAACCTTTGCTAAGTAAACAGAGTTTCTTCACACCTTTTTTCTAAACTTTTCTATAAGTTACTCATGTACACAAACGGACACTGGAAATATTAATTAGGAGAACGTTTATTGTTTCACTCCAACTGGCGTAAGAAGAACAAGAAGTGGTGCACTGACATCACACGTGACAACGACGTTAAGAAGAGTAATAATAACATTTACAAACAACGCTTTATTTTACAAATAACGTTTTTTTTAATTTAATAAAACTAATAGAGAAAGACTGTGCTGTAAACCTGGACGAGATTCTGAAGGCCATCTATTCGAGCGCGTGTACGTTTTCAGAACTTTAATCGAATTTAAGGCTAGCTGCGCAACAGGGTTCAAATTTGGGCCACATTTATCGAGTTTCCGACATGGACAGGAAGTCGCCTTAGGAGAAAACTGACCATTTCGAAAACTCCGCTGTACCAGTTTGAACACGTTCCAGCTGGCAAATCTTATGGCATGTATTCGCTAACAAAGATGCCAATTTCAGCCTGGTCCTGAAAACGTTTCAGCAGCTGTTCGCCCAAGAGTTCAAAAACTTTTTTACGGTTTCAGTCCGAAAGATGTGCCATCAGCGGAAACGATCCTAAACATCAAGTCAATTCGATAGTATTTCCAAGTCTGTACGCACCGCACGTTGCATTTAGAATGTCTCCAAAAACTGCGATACCGGGAACCGCGCACATGAGCTGTCAAAGTCAAACGCTCGTTTCCACGGGTAAGGTCACCGCGCTGCTCACCTCCGTTTCCATTGGCACCGCTTGGGCTTCGGCGGGTGAAGATACTTCGGCTTCCTCTTTCTGCGAAGGCACTATTTCGGACTGGGTTTCAGATCCCTGCTGTTGCACAGTGGATCCGCTTTCGACGACGGCAGCTTCTTGCGGTTCTTGTGCGTTGTCCGGAGTCGAATCCTCAACTTTGCTAGCTGCAGTTCCTTCCCCGGCGTCCTTACAAACGTCCATCGCTTCTTCCTGCTTTTGCTGCTGCTGATCATCTCCCGCGTCTCGAGCACTTTCATTTTGCTCTTTCGCCGCGGCCTTGTCGCGCTCCATGCCGGCAACCTTCTGCTCCAGCGCCTGGATGCAGCCGTTGATGGCTACGATGACGGCCCGCCTCGCCTTCCTCAGTTCATCGTCGCCATCCGTGGAAATATTGTCCAGCTTGATGAGGTCCCTGGTCAGCATCTCGTCCAGGTAGAGGTACTGCTTGTCGCCCCGCGTTCCCGCAAACTCCTCCACGCATTTCCTTTGACGCTCGACGTCCAGCCGCACCTCCTCCAAAACCTCCACCGCGGTTCTCTTCTTCTTGTCGGCCGCGGTGGGAAGAGTCACGGTCACTTCTGTTTCCACCGTCGTGGGAGACGCGGCTTTCGGTGCCGGCTGCTGCGGAGTTTCGGGCACTGCGATGGGCACAACCCGCTCCTTCGAAGCATTGTCTTTGGCCGTGGGGCTGGCACTCACTTCCTCCGGGATGCTGCTGTTACTGTTATTGCTGCTAGTATTCCCATTGCTATTACGCGCCGAATCGACAGTGTCCCGTGCCATCGGCATGGCGAAGACCTGCTTGACTGTCTTTTTCTGCTGAGGCGGCAGGACGGATGGCGACTCGCGGTTCTGTGCCAGGTCCGGAGGTGCCCTGGAATTGACGGATTCGGCAGGTGGCGTGAGGACCACCGGATGCGAGCCGTCCCTGGGTTCCACGTGGATGGGTATGTGGTGGACTTTGGGCTGCCTGCGCGCCGTGAAGCTGGGTCGGCCCGTCCTGGAGGCCACGCCGGGATGCTCTTCGACGCCTTCTGGAATCACATTGTCGTCGTAAGCGCTGCTGCCGCCGTCCTGCGACGCGTCCGGGCCGTTGGAGTGCGGGCGCGAGTGGCTGCTGCTGGCGTGGGAGTGACCAGAGCCCGTCGATTCGGGGGTGCTGGACCGGGACCCGTGGCGAGACTCGTGTGCCACGCGCACGGGGATGCTCTCTGACCTCTGGAAAAACGGATATCGCATGTTGGAGTCGCGTCCTTCGGTGGGAGACGACTCTTGGGACCCGTGGTGGTTTTCGGCCGCTGCGCTCCAGTTGCTGGGGTGCTGACGGTGGCGATGAAGGCTCCCGAAAGTTGGCGTGTCGGAGTGTGAAGGAAAGGAGCGCAAGGGGCGACGAGTAGGAAAATCTTCAAAGACTGAACTGCCGAGCTAAACGAATACATGAAAAGGGGAACTGTTAATTTCACGTTTCAAACATTTGCGGCCACAACTTCAATAAAAAGAAATGCCAATTAATACATATGCTGGGTCATCGACATTGTCTCATGCTGCAGCAACAACGGAACAGAAAAGTACTTCATGGAAACCATGACGCCTGGGCGGCATGCCTATTATTAGGTCCCAAAGTTACAGCCTGCGAATGTTAACATTAGTAACAAACTGATGGATAATTTCGCCCCAAATGAGTTGCAATTCTTGCTCAATATTCCTGCGTTCAGCCCACCCCATCTTCCTTTCTTAAAAATTCGTAATTTTAGTGGGACAGCGAACCACGCCGTGAAATGGTTTTCTTTCCCGGGACTATTTTTAGTATTTAAGTCAGCCAGCTATGTGTCATCCACCGTTTTCAATGCTTGGGTTGAAAAAATCCTATTTAGCCAGATTCATTTTTCGCGTTTGCTACGGCAAAAATTCTTTGATCATTTCGCTTAATTCGCATTGAAATCGATCCTTAATACCTTACCATCGTCGGTGGACATTCAGAAAACAACTTCTGAAATAATTTACAACCAGTTTCCAATTTTAGTCTTCTTTTTTTCACGTAGCCTACACTGCACTTTAAAATAAAACTTGAAACTGAATCGCCAAATTTCTAACCGTAGGCTATCAATGGCAATGAAAAATGTTACGTCAGACAACAATTGCACTTGGCAGTGAATTCTTCTCGTTTTGCTCTTTCAAAGCCCACCTACGCTGTCAATTTCTCCATTATTTTGAAAATAATAAAACCGAAATTTAGGACTAACGAAATGGCAAATGGAAAGGGAAATGACGTCACGTTCCATTCCTGGCGCGTGCGTTCTTTCAATCAGTTTCCCACGCAAAATTGCAGCATTTCAGAAAGTTAACCTATTACTCGGGACTTAAATTGCACTTAGACATGACGAATTTTAATAGCACCCGATTGTACCCTAAGTTTGAATTACCCTTCCACAATTTACTTTAATTAAAAAACAAACGAGGAAATTGAAAATTAGGCGAAAAGTAGGAAATGACGTCACGTTCCATTTTGAAATATCGAATGTTCGACGTCATCCCACGTTGTTTCTGCTAGCATGGTTTTTTTTTTTCCGAGTCGTTCCCACGTAAGTGTTATTTATAATCAGGGAGGTTGCTCTCGAAACGTTCAAGTATGTCATCAAAAAATCGTGAATTTCTCACCCACTTCCCCCCTCGTCAGTACTCTCACCATGATTTTCACAATTATTTCCCCCAGGTGATGACATCATTGACGATCAAAACAATTCTGAATTGAGCGAAATTTTTACGAAAATTAGATCTAACACGATAGATTTTAGCGTGAAAGCACATTAAAAAAACAATATGTTGCCCAATAACTGCAATTTACTGGCCCCGTTGTCCCTACTCTCAACCCCGAAATGATGATGACACAATACTTGCACGTCTCTTCACCCCATCAAAAGTGCCTCGATTCGCATAGTTTCCATAAAGTTTTTCCCGGAATATCAGGTATCGAAAGTACCATTTTCCAAAGTGTCTATTTTGGAAGGAAATTCGTGACGGTGCTAAACGAAAGCGAATTTTTGTTGAAAATTTGGGATTGGACGATTCGGACCTCCAAACGTCAAGTCAGGAATCGAAAGCCATCTACTCTCGTGACTTTCCGGCCTCGTTAGCGCTCTGTTTTGGCTACTCCCGAGGAGAAAAAGACCCGCATTTTGACGGGGTGCTCAGGGCTGGCATCCCAGTAAAAGAGAGCGAATTTTTCGACATCCGACTAAAAATAGCGCTGGCCAACAACACGATATTGGCGACGACGCACTAGCAGTACATAGGCTTAAAAGAGTTTGGCCATAGACTCGTAGCATAGTTTTTGGCCTTTGAAAAGTGAAAAAAATGGAAAGCCGGACGTTCGATACTCACCCTGTCGGCCAGGTGACTTCTAGCCAGTCCGAAGGCTGGGGACGACTCGAAAAACATGTCGCTTTCTGGGCTGGCGTCTCTCATAACGTCCCTTCGTGAACGAAATCTTCGCGTAGGATTGTCGGAAGACGGGAAAAACGACATTTTATTTCAGCCTGATTAGAAAGTTCGACTGAGAACCAGAACATTCCAGAGAGGCCTCCGCAGGCGGCGGCCAATGGGGGCGCAGCACGCGCGACATACGGCCAATCGAAGGCCGAGGAATTTGACCGAAGGCGGAG
>JAQGAF010003929.1:0-15804 GCA_034687865.1 Kryphioiulus occultus
AGTGTTACTGTCAATATTCGATATGACAGTAAGCTATCCGAAAATTCGGATAATCGTCAGTAATGAGAATAGAACATCAACCCATCAGTACTGCGCCTATTACACTATCAGTATTAATATCCGTATCTGTTGAAACTGACATTATTACTAGCAATGAAGGGTCCCTTTTAATATGAATAATGTTTTTAATCAATATGGGTATTGGCCAGGAAGATAACTATTGAAGTTGTATAGTAAAGGCATTCACAGAATATGCGCTTTTTAATTCAGAGTACTGAGATGCGCGGAATTTATTTTAATTTGGAAAATTTCGATATTACGGGGTTTTCCCCTGACTTTCCCAATGTTTAAAACAAATTTCCCTGACCATTCTGACCACTCAAAATGCAAGCAATGACATGCATATGTAAGGAATGCTACATTATTGCTACAGGAGATAGAACCACAAGGATGCAGCAAATTTAGATTATTTTTTTAATTTGTTTTGTTAAAGAATTGCTTGTCATCTAGATTTTTGCACTAAGAACAACTAGCTATGCAAAACTGTTATTAATTTGCTCATAATTAAGCCAAATAGAACGAACTAATCTACCATATTGGGGTTTTGTTTCATTGTGCAAGGGCAACTTCACCTAAAAAACGGTAGGCCTACACGTCATAATCGATATATGAAATACCCCTGCACAGCAACTATAATTAAAAGATAAGAAATCACCTGAATTAATGAAAAAAATTATTTTTGAAAATTATTCAAAATTCCCCTGACTTTCCCAGGCTTCTAAATTAGTTACAAATCCCCTGACTTTCCCAAGTTTTTAAGTTTGTTACAAATCCGCTGACTTTCCCAAGCTTCTAAGTTTTATAGGATATCCAGGTTCTGTGGGAACCCTGAAAGAAATTGTTTTGCTAGGTGTCCCACAATTTGAAAACAAACACTATTTTATGCCATGGTACGACACCCTACCATTTTAAGTTATCAGTTCCAGTTCCTTGGATTAATTAAATTTTAATGGGTTTCAATTAAGTAACCCTTTCATGCTAATGACGACGTGTGCATCTATTTATTTAATATCAACATTATCTCTGCAGAAGTTTCGAATTGAAGGAATTAACCCACAGGCCTATAGAAATCCAAATCATGCATGAAAGAAGATAACCACCTGCAAATTCAAATAATACTGGAGTTTAATAGTAAACATCCTCGTTTAAAACATCTGCCTCTTCAATCATATTCGACATGTTTTCAAACGCTATAACATGTAACACATTCGAGTATGAAACCAGCAGACTGCATTTTTCGCCCCGCAAGATTAACGCTCATGAAATATAATGTCATTAAATTAGCCTTAATCAAGGAGATTCAATGATGCTCATTTAATAATGATCAATCATGAATGCAAAATCAGCAGGCCATGTTTGCAAGCGGACCAGCCCACATTGTACGTCACATGCCACTAGCCTACATATGTTCAGTATCCTTTCTTAGATCGTTTTCCAAACATTGGCAAGTTGGAAACGTCATGGCAAATTCGCTTCTAGTTATGTAAATCATAAGAGTTGCAATTTTCAATACCGGTAGATAAAAAACCATGGAACTTTTCAAATTCCAAATGATATTGATTCCTTCGTAAAAAGTAGCCATGCAATGGAGGGTACCAGCATATCAATTCACCCAGTCTCGACTAAGGATCGATTACGTTGCACATCAGAGCATCAACTGACCATATGAGGTTCATCAGCAATACAATCTGATAAAACAATGGCCCGCTGATATGGCATATATCAAATCGTTTTCTTCAAAACAGTTGATGTTTCCAAAAGCTAGCTTTAATTGAAAAAAAACGTGAAAATAAATTATCAGGGTTCTTTAGAGATGAAATTTTTTAACTTTCATGACAATTCCAGGTCTATAAACAAATTTCACTAATCACCATGTAAAATACTGTATCATGTATTAGGATATGTAACCTATATGCAAAAACATGACATAAGGCAATGCGGCAATGCAAGGAAATGAATATTTATCTTAAACAAGTGATAAAACGAATTTTCAATACGATAAGTTTTTAAAATTGACAATCTCATTAGTAATAAATTTCTTCCAAAGAATAGCTTGGTCATCTCATGATTTTTGTGCTAACCAAAATGAATTATTTGTTGAATTTTCATGACTATCCCAGACCTTTTCAATTTCCTTAACAATTCTAGGGCTTCCAGGTCTGGGGAAACCCTGCTCACGGACTTCGGAAATGTCCCAAAGTGGTCAACCTAGTATACGTGCTAAGATTAGACCTATTTGAGGTGAGAATCTTAAATGTCACTTCCTCCTACCATGATGACGATGATTAACTTTTTAATACACAAATGTAGACCTACTGTTGGCAACGATAGTTCAAGGCAAGAATATTTAAGCCTGTCCACACCTAGCAAACAATTCCTAGAAAAGTGGTTTATGAAACAAGTTTCTCAAAATGTTTCCACATTTCTAGCACGTGAAACAAATTTGTGGAAACACGTTTGCGGAAAGTCTGTTTCTGCAAATATTTCCTCTGCTTGCTGGTAATATGGACACTGTTAGTGGAAACATGTTTCCATAAACACGTTCTAAAATATATTTTCGCTGAAACATGTTTTCGCAAAATGTTTTAGGTGTATACTAGGCTTTACAAATATAGTTTTTTACAATTCTATCTAACGATCAGGAATTTACCACTTCTGCTTTATATTTTATAAATTATACAGGTAAGTCGAACATTAGCTAATATACTATATACTCAGTACTCAGCATTTTTTCAGAAACGAAGTACAGTACATGTATCAAATTTGATAATATTTTTTTGAATTTTATAGCTCACGAAAACTATTGAAGTAGGGACATATTGCAATGAAAAGCAAAACTTTAGTAATCGTATCAACACATGAGATACATTGCAGCTTTACGGCACCCGGGCAGTTGACGCCAGTTCCGAAGTAATCCAGATGTCCTTTCTATTGTCCGGAATAAATTACATTTTTTTGTCGAAGAACAATTCGTCATCTGCAATACAGGCTATACTATGTGTTTCGCGTCCAGTTATGAGATGGGATAACTTTGGAAATGGAGCAGTGATGAACCAGAGTCGGATCATTGCAGGAGCTTTTCGAAATCGGCCTGTTGAAACTTTCTGTAATGACCAGGTACTCATGACAATTGTTGTAAATTAAAACTGTCAGTAACAGAGATAAAAATTTTGGGAATAAGAGGTAATTTATTTTTCAAAATCTTTCATTAGCAAATACATGACGATGAGCAATCAATCATCGTGTTTTTTATGTTCGTGAGACACATTAGACCGGTACCTTTAACTTGGTGACTACTAATTTCTGAAAACGAAATTCCCTGAGTTTCCCAGGGTCATACACTCATTTTTCCAGTCCAATTGATTTTCAAACTTTGTGATGCACCAATTCACAAATATTAAACAAAAATGTTAGACAAAAAAATTATGTAATCGTCATCCCAAGACATGTTTCTTATAGTCCTCAATTTTGTACAACAATGTTTAGGCGTATTAATAATTAAAGTATACCGCCACATTGCAGGTCACAATTGAAACTCCCAGATTCCCAGGGTGAATATATTGTGTTGAGGGTAAGATAACTGATTAATACTAACTTTTTGGCCAAACCTAAAAGCCTACCATAAAATACGGAGAATTTAAGCTTACTCAGCGTCTCTTAAAATGACATTACAAAAATTCAATAATGTAGATTCCTAGTCTCGCTTGCCAGAAATCATAGCACGCACATTTTCGGTAAACATTCTTATGAACATCATCCCCCCCTTCATGTAAATAATACATGCATTTGTTATCCGTATACTTTCTGCAAATCTTTTTACATAGCTGGATTATGCGTCTTTCAACCGAAATGTATTAAGAAATTTATTAAGCTGGAACAAGTATTCTAGAATCTTGGGCAGCCAGGATTCCGCAAACCTCTTTTTCGCTGCTGAAGATGTTCGCAAGGGGAATAGCTGATCATTACTACATACCATTTCCATTTATTTTAAGAAATTTCAGTCAAATCTCCAAAGTCACTTTTAAGCTTAAGAGCATATTAAAATACGCATATATAAGCTTTTATAGAATTTAAGATTTGCACTGCAGCATCAGATAAATCAACCAATACGAAAGTGTACGATTAAATGAAATGAAATCCCTCTTTGAACTTCCTTATCTTAATAAAAAAACTTAGTTATTGGCTGGATGTATACACATCTTTGTTAAATAAACATTTGTTTGGTATTCAACGATGCCGTTAAATCCCTAAGGTAAACAACATTTCTTCAGTTTTTTCCGAATAACTTTTTAAGTTAAGAAGTATAACACGCATTATTTATTTTTGAGTTTAGAAAAAAATATAGGGATGACCTTCCAGGACAGAACATACGTTTAAAGGAATTTTGAGCGCACAAGCAACAAACAAACAATATTGAAACCCTCTCAAACACGAACACACAAAAACATAATGAGTAAAAACAGTAATGCATTTCAGATAAAACGAAGCTACCTTCGCTTAATACGCCACATGCAGGGATCATTCTTACAGCTTAAATGCTAAAGTAATCCTTAATTCTGTTTACAACAGTTGTGGTATCGGTGCATTAATCTACCTAACACAAAAAAGTCCCGCTTAATTTTACTAAAACTGAGTGCAGTGTTCGTTTTTCTCATGGACCAAAATTGAAGTGTTACAATCAGTTTTAAGCCCACTAATTGCTGAGGTTCCACATGTAGGAATCATTAAAAATTCCACTCAAATTCGGTTAATTATTCGAGCTTGCTAGACTTAAAAAATTAGCTTACGAAGGAAACGAGGCAGCTTAGTTTCAAGCAGTATTTGTACAAAACACTCAAATACTTTCAGAATTCACTGCGGATAATCATTCTTTTACACCGTACATCAGCACATTCGTGAAGTCAGATTCCCTAGCCAAACAAATGAAGTAAGACGAAGTCAATAAACAAATGGCTAAGTAAATAAAAGGATCAGCCTGAAGACCAATAAAATAAATTACAGTATGACAATACAAATTACAACCGCATTAGTGACATAAAATCCCCTGACTTCCCCATATTTCCCAGGATAAAAATCAATATGGTCATCGGTTAAGAGGATATAATTGCCTGTATTGAATTTGTATATTTTTGATATTTGAATTTTTAATTAGGAGTAGGCATACGCAATTGATTGAAATGTATTTTAATTTGCCAAATTTCGACATTGTCGTAATGAAGCCAAATTGCGCAAAGTGGAACATCAAATAAAATCCAAGGTATACGCCATAATTTATACATGTATACTCGTATGAAATACCTTCTGGATTAAAATTATAATTTAAAGTTAGGAATTCCCCTGAATTGCTGAACAATTTTCTAAATTCCCTGGGTTATCCAGGTTTCCCAGTCAGTTACAAATCTCCTGACTTTCCCAGGTTCTTTGGGAACCCTGTTTAAATTCATATACGAGCATATTCCCAAATTCCACAGTCGCCTCCCAGAATGCAAATCATGTACTGTAAGAATCTCCGAAATTCGTTCGTTTCATTTACAACGTCGTAATGCCAACGGACACCAACAAATTAAGCAAAATTTTGTCAAACTGGAGACAGTCGTAATGTTCCTGGGTAATTCGTGAAATGTTTTGTGAAATCATGACTTGCGTCGCTTCCTTTCTGATTCAATTTGCCGTCTCGATTATTTGCGTCTGATCCTCTTTTGACTAATTAATGTGGCATTAGAGTCATATGCTGCAAAAGGATTATACAGATAGAATAATGTGAATTTAATAATCTCGAAGATTAGAGACTCATCTGCACCGAGTGGCGTTTCGAGCAACTCGTAATCCCCTTTTCTGTCATTTTAAAAAGGAAGAGGGGGAAACGGGGGGCAGGGAAGAGAGAAAGCTTGATCCAATGCAATTTCCATTCTTTCTTATCCACATGGAGCAGGATAGAGGATAGAGAGGATGGTGTGCTGAGGGCATTCCAGCTGGAGGTGGATAAAGGATATGCAGCAGTTGAGTATAAACAAACGAGGTATCCATGCATCGACCCGTGCTCAAATGAATTGAACAAAATGAAAAAGGGAACACGAGGAAGCATTAAGAAATTCCAACAAAGTGGAAAGCTCAACGGGGAGGTGGTGAGAAAACAGGGGATTCAAGATGCGTTTGTGTGCTGAAAACCGTCTGGTGGTTACAGCCATTGTACGTCATACATTGGTTGATTAGGGGAGATACCAGAGCCCAACCTACAGCAATGAGGAGGGTCCAGAGGGTCCTGAATACAAAGTTAATGTGTAAATAGGTCTGCTAAGTGGTGACAAGGTGAGGGAGGAAGAAGGATGATAGTCACGTGGAAGTCGTAGGCCTACGTTGCAAAGTGGTAGTTTACAAACTAAGATATAAGAAGAGTAATCCTTAATAATTTCCAGTTCAATTTCACTGTTATCAGGATTCATACGAAAATTTACAACTGAATTCCCCTGACTTTCCCTGACCAAATCTGATTAATTTCCCTGACTTATCAAATAAAAAATGTCACGTGTAAGTAAAATTAACTTTATTTGCAACGATACAATTAACTATATTTTTTTAATATTTTTCTGTGCAACTGAAATGCTTCTTGGTCAATTGCCTCTGTTTCCAAGTTAGCAGCTTTTCGGACCCTCTTTTGTGATTTTATAAAGTCGAAACATTTAAATTCAAAATTTTTTGAATGTTTTCCCTGACTTCCACCTAACTTTCCCTGACTTAATGGACAAAATACCAATATTTCCCTGACCACATTTCATTTTCCCGAGTTTGCCTGACTTTCCCTGACGGTCTGAACCTGCGTATGTCATCAAATCAGTTCCACAGACCTTTTGCAAACCCCATTTTGTTACAGAAAATATTCGACGCCAAGTGTTTTCAACGTTTGTGGGGTAGGCCTACAAATCCATACACAAAAATGGAATTATTCCTTATGTTTGAAAAACAAACCAATTGTTGGTTCATGTTATTAATAAAGGGAACATCATAGGCAAAAACTAATGAAAACGTTCCCCGAAATACATATCGTGATGATTTTTAAGCATGGTATCATTGATGGTTTTTAGAAATCTTATTAACGATTTGAATATTTAGGCGTCATTTTTTAAAAATATTCCGTATATCACCAAAAATGCATAGTAGCGAAGTTTACTTAAGAAGTTTGATGAAATATTGTATTAATAATCACAGTGAAATTTGTTTGAAATTTAGACCATAAATGCAATAGCCCAAAATTTCTAAATTTTAATGAATTTTAAGTAGTTGGTAGTAGTAAAGGCACATTCCATTTAGAAAGATAGCGCTTATTTTACGGGATGACCATGTACCCCTTCCAAGGTGCAGATTGTATACCTTAGGGGTTCATGTACCCCAGATTGGGAACCGCTGCTACATGCATACTAGAGGTTTACTACAAGATAATTTCACAACTTTGAAGTTAAATACTGGCAGAGGTTTAAAATCCTATATAAATTTATCATTATATGAAGATAAATTGCATATGTCTGCCTTGCCAAACGGTGGATTAGCAACGGCCGGTTCTGCCACCAAGATTAATTCTGAATACACGTACACGTATTATCAGTGTGACGAGACTGGGGATTTGATTAGGTCAAGTCATCTGCAAGAAGGGTAACATTCAGAACAGCCGCACAAGCATCAGCTGCACTATTCCCAGGAATGCCATAACGACTCCGAAACAAGCAAAACTGGAAGGCACAGCCACATTGTTTATCGAATGTCACAAGATGGCCAAGAACGCCAACCTCAAAAGCGAGTTGAGAGAGTGATAACGCCTACTGAATAGGTTCATCAATTGTAATGTAGTGCATTTTAGCAGCGAAGTCAGTGACTTGGCATTGCCCCAGTGTAGGACCAGAGTCCTATACACTAAAATGCTTGACAAGCTCAATTTTCTACATGTAATTCGTACAAATTGCTCGAACGCTTACAGGGTCCCCACATTTTTTTGGTTTGCAGTTTCCTCTTCGTTTTAAAGTTAAATATTTTAAACTAATTTGTCTTTAACCTTTTCAAGTCATGATTTAATAGTTTATGGGCATATTTTTGTAAATATAACTTTGATCATAAAAATTCCAGGTCAAATTTTACATCTTTCCTGACTTTCCAGGCTTTTCCAGGTTGCGGGAACCTTGGCTTATAGCACCCACCAGTGTAAAATGATAAGACATGTAATGCGATGGTGCAAATGTAATCTGGACCATGTCCATCAGGGTTGTCAAAGCACTGTCTATTAGCCAAAGAAATTCAAAGGTCCTTTACCATCTGAGTAAGATACGAATTATTTTCAGCTCTAGTTTAAAATCCACCAAAAATTGATAGTCCAATGACTCACTTCCATCCATCGCCTGCTCGCCAAATTCGAAAGCTTAGTTAAATTCTGAGTGAATTTAATGAAAATTGACAGGTTAAACAATGGCTCATCCCAAGAATTTTAGCAGCAGCTATAAGTTAAATCAAAGGTCCCAAGATCACTGAGTAAATGGGATATGCTGCCACATCATCTGAAAGCGATTGTTCCATAAGCGTATGTATCAGCTGCTGTCAAGCCAATTGCAAAGCAGCGATGTCATGCACATCAGCTTTTCAGCAACTAATGATTATTATACTTAACCGCAAACCCATATCACCAATTTTACAATGTATCACTGCAACTGCGTGATCAGACTGGTAATCCTTTGTTATAAAAATCACCGGATTACATTCAGAAATCTACATTCAAATTTGCTTAAACAGGCGCACTCGATCCCTTTGGTAAATGGCTTGTTAACGACTAAATTACTTGTTTGACAGCAACAACACGATGATATTACCGATACAAACAACCTGTCAAGCTGACATTTTTTTTGACCGGAACAAGTACTTAAAACGTTCAAGCAAAAATGCTTATCTACGATAACCAGAAGAGCACATGTTAAGTTTGGAACGAAAACAAATTATTGCCAGGTTAGATGAACACTGAGCAATTACAGAAACCAACCAATCAGCATGCAAAAACTGAAGTTGATAGGGTCATAAGAAGGAAGGGTGAAATGTGGTGAAACTTGATGAGAGTGCATGAGCAGTAATGTATCTGTCGGCACATAGGTCTGCAACTTCAGCCCCACTTTTCACGTGCATGCTGGAGCAAGACGAAAGTTTGTAGCAAAGAGATAAGCAATACGAGCCCATCTTTGTTTTACTTCCCATCATCCATGGCTTTACTAGCGGATCTAAAACCTTTCTAATCCCTAGGGCTTTTACCCTAGGGAATGAATAGTAAATGTGTAAAGCTGATATGTAGATCAACAGCCGGCGCCTTAATCCCACCATTGGGCTTTCTATTGCTTTAAAGAAAGACAGGGGGAAGCTAAATAATTCAATTTAAGTGAAACGCTATTGCGTAATAAACCAATGCACATAAAAATGCTTCAACTTGTTAGTGCAGAGAACATGCAACGAGGCAGAGCGATCCGTTATTAACTGAATCGCCTCCTAGATCAATTTCTGAGGCAGTTAAATTTAGTTTTCGCTTTGCCATTCCCATTCCCATGAATGGGGAATGCCTGAAATGTTGCAGTTGAAATGTTCCATATTGAGTAAAGCCTTGTTTAGGTTAACAGCTTGAGAATACATCCTAGCATTAGCTCCATTTTTCCTACTTTTTTGTCATATGCTGTTATTCCACATTTCACTCCCTGTCAGTTGCTGACTAGCGAGCACGTTGCCTAATCCCGGCTTAGCATTAGATGGGAAAATTAATCCGAGATTAAAACCTAATCCTCAACCCGATTTCAACCAAGTTCCTAAAACGCTCGAGTGATTCATCTGATCAGATCCTAGACGCACATACATGTATATAAGAGCTAATCCTTATGGATTATATACTGGTTTAGATGCAGAGGCAATGCCAACTGAATAAGGGGGTCTGCGATACACAATTCGTGCAACGCTTCCTCATTTTCTTTCAACCAAGTAAAAGTTTTCTACATGGCTGACTTAGCTTAGGTTTACAATTTAAACGCATTAGATTTGAGTTAGTCCAAAGAAAGTGCGTCCAATGAGCTCCTCTCTTTTGCTTTTGCACAGCTCCTTCATCCCCGCCTAGCATTCTGCTTACAGTTCATTTGCTACAACAGCAAAGCCCACAAAAAAGATGTCATCAAACAACAGTTAAAGTGGAACCAAATCAAACAAGGACAAAATAATATCCTCAAAATGATTAAAGAAATAAACACCAATTTAAACCTGATCAAACCAACTTTGGTTAACAGGTAAAGAAAGTGTAAACTCAGACAGTTAATTATGGGTAGAACACTGTCTAATGAGATGTTTTCCAGGATGGTAATTTGGAAGTTACCTCTAAATTTGTTTTATTAGCAACTTTATCAATGCAATATTAGATAGGGTCAATGAAATATCAGAAAGGATTAATGTTACCGAAATTTATAAAACTTCAATTTCACATTTTATGAAAGGCGTATAATTACAAACTCCCTAACACAATCCTAACCACAATTTCCTAACCAATTTCCTACCGATTTGTTAACAACAAATCTTAGCTGGCCATGGGCATTGTTGAACGACTTATGTCTCAGACGACCCAGACGACAACAATTTTGAGGACAAATGGTGAAATATACATGTATCTAAAAATACTTTTTTGAAAGAATCAAAGTTTTTAAGCCATTGAAATAAAACGGCGTTACTCAAAGTATCCTGCAAATTGCAAATTACAAAACTACGTGAAGCCAGAAAGTTTGATTTGCAGTAATACATAAACTACTGTAATTACATAAGGATAGAAATTTAGGAACAGTAAAAAAGGAAAATAAGAAAAATATTAGGAGCTTCACAAGTTTATAAAACTATGTAGGCCTACTGTATGATCCCAACTGCCCAGCATCACAGGTTAAGTTATGCAGTTATTCTAATTAAAATAAAGCTCTCATAATAACCATCGTTGCATAAATTCTGCACTCAAATGGTCAATTCAACCAGCTAAGTGGTGAACACAACAGCAGTCTATATTGTTTACTATTTGACTGAGCAGTCAGACAGTCTCAAGTCATTTCGACCAATTATTTTTAAAAACAAGTGACTGACAGCGAGTTCGCAGCAGAAAAGTGCATTAGAAATATGCCTAAGACCCAAGTTTCATCAAAAAATATTTCAACAAGGTTGCCAGAAAAGTGAAAGACGTCAAAGTGTAAACAGCAGCTGCATTTGGCCACCAAATCCCATCGGCAGCTCTTTTCAATGAATCAAATTACTAGTACTAATCTTGCACACCATAATCCGACAAGTCAGATAATCCCACAAACATGACGCAGCCTCCTTTGTATTAAGAAAATCGCGCAAAAAAAAAAACAAGACGAGATTTATACAACTGAGACATACACCGAGTGAGGCAATGTGTCGCTTTGCACACTGTATTATAGACTGCCAACGTATTTCAATATGCCATTGTTTAAGAAGAATAACTAATTTGCATGCACAAAGCTGAAAAGATTTTCAGCTCGCGTTTTCCTTTGCTTTCAGACAATCCGCCAATCCGGATCTAAAGCTTTAAATTTCAAGACGGTTTACAAGACATAATATCACGGGAATCATATTTTAGAAGAAAGAAAAGTGGTGCATGATGTGTGGGTAATGTCGACAGATGAATTTTCAGGCAAGCAGTCATTACGAAGAACTTTGTCGATAACTTAAAGGTAGGAAAATTAAGTATGGCTCACCAGTATTAGCAGTTGATCTTGGGCATGTCTTCGAATTATGAGGATCTTGCGCCGAACTTCGACTTAAGTTTGCTATAACGCGTGTGCCTTCTCCATCTAATTCATTATCTTTTTCGATCAACATTTCATGAGGTGAAGATAACACGTGTACATCGTTGGTCCTGGACAGTGCTAAAGCCTGCCAAGAAAAAGATGCAATGCTATTACAAATATGTACGAATTCTTCGATTGTTTCATGGCTCAAAAACATTACTGAGATGCGCTAGAAATCAACGCGACCTGGGATGATTTGATTTCTGTTCAAAAATTGTGTGTTAGTAGGCCTATGCATTTTTGATATTATAAGCTAACAGAACTAATAATTTAATAAATTTCTCACGTTTATTACTCACATTATGCGTAGTTTCAGGTTTGTGACTACCTTTCTACAGATCCACTTACACACTGCACAATTTTTTTTTTCAAAATCCTACATGTATAACAGGGTTCTCTGGAAAAGTCAAGGAATTAATTCAACAACAATAGTTATTGGTTAACGCAGAAATCAAAAATGCGAAAAAATCATGATGAAATTATCCATTTATTATCAAAAAATGTTTTTTTATTTATGAAAATTTGTCATATCTCCTGTTTACATAAAATAAGCAATGAATAGGCACATATAAGCAACACTAAAGTTGGCATATGTCATATTTTTGCATTTTTAGTAGTCGGGGATGGGGTCAGGGAGATTAGTTCAAAAACTCTTTCCAGGATCTACCACATTTCAACTATCGTTCTTTGATTTTTCACAAAGACTTCTTAATATTAATTTAAAACTTTCAAAACTCGTCTGCAAGTGGTGTAAACCAATTCTCTGTTAAAATTGAAGCATTTATAGCAGACATTTTCTAATCTGAATTCACATTGAACAAATACATGTAGCCTAACTTGATGTGAAATCCAGTGGAGTCATTCTGATTTTTCCAATTTTTTTTTTTTTTGAAAAAGCAAATACAAGAAAGATTTTCTTTCATGACTGAGTAGTCAACAAGTCCTTCTAACACGTTAATGTAGTAAGCGGTCAGTATAACGCGGTATAATATAGTAGAAGTCACTTTCTGCTGGCTAAAAAAAGTTCAAACATTTCAGCGTAATTATTAAAAAATACTGTTTTGAAAAAGTATAGGCGCTAAAACATATTCTATGAGGCAGAATATTACGGATTAATAACGATCGTGTTACTGGAATAAATACCCAAATGACTGAATTGCGCTCAGATGTGTTGATCTGAGATTGAATCGTTTTTTATTTAACTTCTACCTCTAAGATCAGGGAAAGAAGCATGTTTTAATGAAATATGGACATTTTTTTCTGGAAATACACGTAATTTCCAACTCCTAGATTATTAAAATATTACACTATGCAACGGTTTGCCATACTGAACCAAATTAATGTCAAGATGCAAACAGGGCAAATTTAAACACAATCAATATACAGATCATCAAGGGTCTTTGAGCAACGTAATTTTAGTTTCCAGGAAGGGGACTTGATTGCGCCCCAGCGCTGATACTGGTCAATCAATTTTAATCATCAGGCAAGTCAACTTGGTGATTCAGAAACCAAAGCTTAACTCTTGGTGGTAGCCTCTGTTTGTTAGGCATACATGTATCTCGACTATTGATAATACTGAGGCAGCTGGGGTGTCCTGTGATCATTGGCACCCTAATTAATTTGACAGATTAATTCACGGGAAATGAAGAATAAAATACGAACATTTGCAAGATATGCACAGCTAAGGTTGCACATCATTTTGCAGTACATGTACTTGATGCACGTACCCCAATGACATGGCATACTACTTGAACGTCTCCTATGGTATTTTAGCACATTTTGGATGTTATCATAAATTTGGATGGTATCCCATGCAGCCATCCCACCACTAATAACAAAGTTCTAGACTGAGGCAACTTTTACAATTTTTCCTCTTTCTGTACCATCTGCCATTGCCTTTTCCAAAGGGTAACTTCACATGCGCTGCTTAGATGGCATCAGACAGGAAATTAGTAGGCAAAATCAATGCAAATCCCTTTGAGGGAATCTGACTGTCCTAAAATGAGTGAAAGACAAAAATTCCATGATCCTAATGATAATATCACCACTTTCCGTTGCTTCCATGCAAATCCTGAAAGATTGTTTGACGCACATATTTATACTAAAACTGGTGGTCAAGCTCTGATTACAATCAGTGCCATCGACATTTCAAGAAGCGAATAAAGTTGGATTAAGAAATTCCAGTCAGACAGACTGTCCCAAAATCTCAGAACACATTTTTTTCAATTCTTCGATCAACTAATTGCTGGAAACAACAGTGTCAAGTGAAGTCACGCTCTCACGATTCAACATCAACAAAAGTTGAACTTTGAATTGTTCGATTTGTGTTCAGACAGTTGAAGATGTCGACGAGCAAAAATATACGTGCTGCGTTTCTACGAAATTCGCATTTTGTCTGTTCACATGCTTCAAGTGGAAGACATGAAATTGCATTAGGGTCATAGAATTTTTGCCTTTGATTGATTCACAAAATAAAAATGTGGGTAAAACTAATAATTTGTCATCCAATTTTGCAGAACAAGTTCGCCTCCAGCTTATTTTGGCCAATGAACATGTCATCAATGTAGTTGGTAGAGGATGCTTTTGAAAAACACCTTAAGCGATGACATAAAACTTGAACGGCCCGATATTCTAATATGCATTGCAAATTTTTTGAAGTCATGTAAACGCGTGGAAAAGTCACGGAATTTGGCATACCAAATCCAGTAGACACCCTGTGTTGAAAGGCCGAAAGTTGACGGGTGGTAAACTTCATTCGCATCAACCAACAGTTGATCAGCCTGATTAGTTTGTTGAAAGCGTGTTCTCATGTTTCAACTACACTAGCTTTCAACAAAAAATTTAACAACAAAGTTGAATGGCGAGACAGCGGCTTTGCTCGATTCAACAAACTATTGATCAACACTGATTCAAGTATGTTGAAAGGGTGTTCTCAAGATTCAAATAGCTTTCAACAGTACGTTTGTCGACAAAAATTGACACGTTAGAAAGCAGCTTAAGAGATGCTACCTACTGCCTGCAACAGTTTCAGTCATGTAAGCATTGACAAATTTAGGAACGGGTCTCATAAGTCTTAACCAGCTTGATTCCTTGGTAAACCAACAATGGAGCGTGTACTTGGAGCGAGTTCAAAGACCTTTTGGGATTTCTCCATCCCGTGAAGTCAGGCCTTCAGTGCTTTTAAGTTCAAGGTCCATTAGTGACTCATCAAGCGTACGAAGATCTGCAGACGTGCAGCATCCCGCTGAGGTTCCATTCAGATCATCAGCTAGGAATGTCGATAGTGACATTTTCGAGAAAGTTAGGATTTGGAGAGGGTGACAGCAACGGTTGCCGCATTTCAGGGGTTACAGTTTTGGAAAACTCATTTTCTCAATCGCCAAGCGGGAATTTTCCAGGAATGAGACAGCAGAGAAGGCGCCCCATTTGAGCGCTGGCGCAAATGGGAAGCCACAGGCTAAAATGATTCGATAAGAAATTCAACGACAAAACACGTTTTTCGAAAGCATCTGGGGCTACATGCTGGAAAGCTAGGGTTGGTGACTGCTGAGTCCTGTCAGTGCAGGGTCTAGAAATCTCCATTGCAGCGAGTCTAGAGGGGATGGTCCTACCTGCGCTTCGGCGGCTTCTGTCAGCGGCGTTTGAGTATTTGCTGCAACCCACGCTTCGGCAAACGTTTCCATTGCAGACTGAAAATCCATTTCGGGACAAAATGCCCTCCTCAACCTCCTATTTTCGCACCGAGCGCCCGTAATACGGGCACCAACATCGCAACCACGATCAACACCACCGATTAGAACTACCGGATTACGACCGGAGCACGCGCGAACGCCTACGTATTGCAGCCGCCAGAAAAGAGACCACAGATCGAGACGAAATTCCGGAGCATGGCTATAAT